>JAULJZ010184912.1:0-21855 GCA_032270985.1 Heliamphora pulchella | reverse complement strand
GAAGAATGTACATGCCCTTTCATTATGGAGGGTTTTTCCCTG
This sequence comes from Heliamphora pulchella, assembly GCA_032270985.1. Classification (NCBI taxonomy): domain Eukaryota; kingdom Viridiplantae; phylum Streptophyta; class Magnoliopsida; order Ericales; family Sarraceniaceae; genus Heliamphora; species Heliamphora pulchella. The sequence goes on along the minus strand of JAULJZ010184912.1, from coordinate 21,813 downwards.
GAAATCAATAGCCACTCATGGCTGTTGGTTTCCAGGCTTTAATTGCAATTGAATGGCCAATTCAATTGTAATTGATCCAGCTATTGAAATCTAGATTTCAATGGCCAATGAAATTCACAGATTCCAACAATAAACCACTTCGTTTGGGTGATACAAATAAGTCACTTCGTTTAAGTCACTTCGTTTGTCTTATTTTTGGCTTATTTGGTTTATTTTGGCTTATTTGCTTAAATAAGTCATTTCGTTTGAGTATTTTTAGCTTATTTGGCTTATTAGCTTATTTGTTTATTGGTTCAAAATTTGACTTATTTGGTTCGTTTGGGTGACATAGCTTATTTATTGGCTTATAAGCCAATAAGCCAATAAACCATGTTACCCAAGCAGGGCAATGTTATAAACATAAAGCTAGCAAAATTAAGATCTATAAGAACAACCTTGAAAACTATGATTATGTGGTGTAGGTTAGTTGTTGACCAATTTTATGTACGTTCATCACACACATAAGCCAAACAAAGTCTAGATTTATGAGAACATCCTCAGATTTATGAGAGCACCCTCAAGTGCCATGTTATGTTGTGCACGTAACCTCAAAATGTTAAGAAAAATTGAACACAAGACGTATCAATTATGTGTAATTGCTTACCAACTCATCTATTTCTAGATTTAATTCATAAAATTCTCAAAACACCCTTTGACTTACTACTTAATGAGACATTTCACCAGTTAAACTAATAAGGGCAAAGCACTAAAAAGACAATTTGACAAAAAAGAAAAAGATTTACCATTATTTTTGCCAACATCAACAAAAATTGTTCCAACTAGGAATGTTGGCTTTTACAGTCTAGTAAGGCCATGTTTGGGCTCTAAAGTTTTTTTTTACTGAAAAATTAGCTTTTAAGCTATACTATTTAGTTACTTAGAAAAATCAACTAACTTTATTTTATTTTATAAAAAATAAAAAAGTCCACACACGTCTTAAACACACTAACTTTTTCTTTGACTAAAATGATTATAATACTTTCAATAATAAAAAAAATTGTGCAACCTTTTTCCCTTGGATAGAGTCAATATTGAAATGCCAATGATGCAAAGAAATTGCAGAGTCTAAAGCCTACTGCTTCTCTTTTTTGTGCCTCTGATATTTGTTTCACAGGGGCTCATGCATACTCTTTGACTGAAACCATGGATCAGTCTAATTGCACCTTCTTTCAAATCTGCAAGTGTTTCAATGTTTGTTGTTCTTAGGTAGTTAGCTGATATGTCTAGCTATGGAAAAGGGACTAACGCTTGTGGAACTCTGACTCTATTGACTTCGAAACGGGCAGAGGAAAATAATTTAGGAACAATCGCTGATATTTAAGACAATGAGCTCCCCTTGATGTACCAGTGCAGTGACGCAGCAAGTGCCACCATTAGCGTCTTCTTTTAGAAACTCTATGCAGTTAGGTTTTGAATAGTTTGGGGTAATTAGAAGGTAATTCATCCCGTCTCAGCCATCCCCCAACTGTTCAGCCCATCCCTCCCCACAACTACACCTACAGTGTTCCCACTACCCACCCGCACACCACCTATTCGACATTTTGCCCAAATGGTTTCATCTCAGCCCCAACTTTCACACAACCCTCATTGTTAAATCCCTTCCACTCAACAGTAAGAAAATGTTGTGATGGGGATCTTTAGCAGAGGATCCAAATAGATGTCGACAATATTCGTTGATAATCTACCCATTATTAATAACAGTTGGATGTGGGGGGATCTTCAGCAGATGTGGGTTAATAAATGATGCTTTTGTTCAAGCCAACACAAGACAACAGGTACAAGGTTTAAGTTTGATAGATTTGTGAAAGATGAGGCTGTTTCAAAGGCAGTACTCAAATATAATTGTGCATGGCTCTTGGACCACAAGTTGAGTGTTAATAGAGCTACATTAGCTAAAAACGGGAGCATATCCATTGCCTTCGAAACAAACAACTCCCAAGAAGCTATATTTCCTAAGGCCTTAAGATACAATGGATGGTCATATAAACAATTGCTAGGGTCTGGCCAACTTGACAAAGAGGAGCAAGAGGCTGTCAAGGAAGTTGAGCTAGATGAGAAGGACCTGTAAAGTGAGTGGCTAAATAAGTGTGTCGTTGGTCTTGTAAAAGACTAGAGGCTAAAGGTTCCATCGAGGAAGCCATGAGATGTGAGGGAGTATTTGATATAAGCATTAAATATCTGGGTGAATTGAAATTTCTGTTGGATTTCCAATCCAAGGAGGATAAACTATTGTAATGTGAGGAGACCAAATCATGGTTTGAAAACTTGTTTGAGGTTATGCGTGATTGGGGTTATAGAGAACACAATTTGTTCTAGAGAGTTTGGTTGAGTACAGAAGGGGTCCCCCCCTTAATGCTTGTTCGGAAACCACTTTCTCCAAGATTGGGAGTGTGTTCGGCGATGTAATCGTGCAACTTTTTCCCCTTCGATAGAGTCAATATTGAAATGCTAAATGATGCAAAGAAATTTCACAGTCTAAAGACTACTACTTCTCTTTTTTGTGCCTCTAATATTTATTTCAAAGGAGGCTCATGCAAACTCTTTGACTGAAACCATGGATCAGTCCAATTGCACCTACTTTCAAATCTGCAAGAGGTTCAAAGTTTGTAGTTCTTAACATGTTAGCTGATATGTCTAGCTATGAAAAAGGGACTAACGCTTGTGGAACTTTGACTCTATTGAGTTCGAAACGGACAGAAGAAAATAATTTAGGAACAATTGCCGACAATTATGACAATGAGCTCCCCTTGATGTACCAGTGCAGTGACGTAGCAAGTGCCACCATTAGCGTCTTCTTTCAGAGATTCTACATTTGCGACTTGTCTGATTTTTGTATTCAGTTAGGTTTTGAATGATTTGGGGTAATTAGAAGATAATTCATCCCGTCTCAGCAATCCCCCAACTGCTCAACCAATCCCTCCCCACAACTACACCTATAGTGTTCCCACTACCCACCTGCACACCACCTATTCGACATTTTGCCCAAATGGTTTCATCTCATCCTCAGCTTTCACACAGCCCTCATCGTTAAATCCCTTCCACTCAACAACAAGAAAATATTGTGAGGGGGATCTTTAGCGGATGGTTCTAAATAGCTGTCGACAATATTCGTTGATAATCTAGCAATGAATATGAACAACAGTTGGCTGCGGGGGATCTTCAGGAGGTGTGGGTCAATAAATGATGCTTTTGTTCAAGCCAACACAAGGAAGACAACAGGTACAAGGTATGAGTTCCTCAGATTTGTGAAAGAAGAGGCTATTTCAAACGAAGTACTCAAATACAATGGTGCATGGCTCTTGGACCACAAGTTGAGTGTTAATAGAGCTAGATTAGCTAAAAGCGGGAGCATATCCATTGCCTTCGAAACAAACAACTCCCAAGAAGCTAGATTTCCTAAGGCCATAAGATACGATGGAAGATCATATAAACAATTGCTAGGGCCTAGCTAACGGGACAAAGAGGAGGAAGAGGCTGTCAAGGAAGTTGTGCTGGATGAGAAGGACCTGGAAAGTAAGTGGCTAAATAAGTGTGTTGTTGGTCTTGTAAAAGACTGGAGGCTAAAGGTTCCATCGAGGAAGCCATGAGATGTGAGAGAGTATTTGATATAAGCATTAAGAATCTGGGTGTATTGAAAGTTCAGTTGGAGTTCTTGTCCAAGGAGGATAAACTATTGTACTGTGAGGAGGCCAAATCATGGTTTGAGAACTTGTTTGAGGTTATGTATGATTCGAGTTATAGAGAACACAATATGTTCTGGAGAGTTTGGTTGAGTATGGTAGGGGTCCCCTTTAATGCTTGTTCGGAAACCACTTTCTCCAAGATTCGGACTGTGTTCGGCAATGTAATCATACAACTTTTTTCCTTTATACAGAGTCAATATTGATATGCTAAATGATGCAAAGAAATTGCACAGTCTAAAGACTACTACTTCTCTTTTTTGTGCCTCTGATATTTGTTTCACTAGAGGCTCATGCGAACTCTTTGACTAAAACCATGGATCAATCCAATTGCACCTTCTTTTAAATCTGTAAGTGTTTAAATGTTTGTAGTTCTTAACATGTTAGCTGATATGTCTAGCTATGGAAAAGGGACTAACGCTCGTGTAACTCTAACTCTATTGAGTTCGAAATTGACAGCGAAAAATAATTTAGGAACAATTGTCGACATTTAAGACAACGAGCTCCCCTTGATGTACTAGTGCAATAACGCAATAAGTACCACCATTAGCGTCTTCTTTTAGAAACTCTATGTCTGTGACTTCTCAGATTTTTATATTCAGTTAGGTTTTGAATGGTTTGGGGTAATTAAAAGGTAATTCATCCCGTCTCAGCCATCCCCTAACTGTTCAGCCCATCCCTCCCCACAACTACACCTACAGTGTTCCCACTACCCACCCGCACACCACCTGTTCAACATTTTTCCCAAATGGTTACATCTCATCCCCCCTGTTCAACATTTTGCCCAAATGGTTACATCTCATCCCCAGATTTCACACAACCCTCAACGTTAAATCCCTTCCACTCAATAGCAAGAAAATGTTGTGAGGAGGATCTTTAGTGAATGGTTCTAAACAACTGTCGATAATATTCATTGATAATCTATCCATGAATATGAACAACAGTTAGCTGCAGGGGATCTTCAGCAAGTGTGGGTCAATAAATGATGCTTTTGTTCAAGCCAACACAAGGAAGACAATAGGTACAAGGTATGAGTTCGTCAGATTTGTGAAAGATGAGGCTGTTTCAAAGGCAATACTCAAATACAATGGTGAATGGCTCTTAGACCACAAGTTGAGTGTTAATAGAGCTAGATTAGCTAAAAAAGGGAGCATATCCATTGCCTTAGAAACAAACAACTCCCAAGAAGCTATATTTTCTAAGGCCATAAGATACGATGGATGATCATATAAACAATTGCTAGGGTCTGGCCAACTTAACAAAGAGGAGCAAGAGGCTTTCAAGGAAGTTGTGCGAGGTGAGAAGGACCTAGAAAGTGAGTGGCTAAAAAAGTGTGTTGTTGGTCTTGTAAAAGACTAGAGGCTAAAGGTTCCATCGAGGAAGCCATGAGATGTGAGGGAGTATTTGATATAAGCATTAAATATCTGGGTGAATTGAAATTTCTGTTGGATTTCCAATCCAAGGAGGATAAACTATTGTAATGTGAGGAGACCAAATCATGGTTTGAAAACTTGTTTGAGGTTATGCGTGATTGGGGTTATAGAGAACACAATTTGTTCTAGAGAGTTTGGTTGAGTACATAAGGGGTCCCCCTTAATGCTTGTTCGGAAACCACTTTCTCCAAGATTGGGAGTGTGTTCGGCGATGTAATCGTGCTACTTTTTCCCCTTGGACAGAGTCAATATTGAAATGCTAAATGATGCAAAGAAATTTCACAGTCTAAAGACTACTACTTCTCTTTTTTGTACCTCTAATATTTATTTCATAGAAGGCTCATGCAAACTCTTTGACTGAAACCATGGATCAGTCCAATTGCACCTACTTTCAAATCTGCAAGTGGTTCAAAGTTCGTAGTTCTTAACATGTTAGCTGATATGTCTAGCTATGAAAAAGGGACTAACGCTTATGGAACTTTGACTCTATTGAGTTCGAAACGGACATAAGAAAATAATTTAGGAACAATCGCCAACATTATGACAATGAGCTCCCCTTGATGTACCAGTGTAGTGATGTAGCAAGTGCCACCATTAGCGTCTTCTTTCAGAGATTCTACGTTTCTAACTTATCTGATTTTTGTATTCAGTTAGGTTTTGAATGGTTTGGGGTAATTAGATGATAATTCATCCCGTCTCAGCAATCCCCCAACTGTTCAACTCATCCCTCCCCACAACTACACCTATAGAGTTTCCACTACCCACCTGCACACGACCTATTCGACATTTTGCCCAAATGGTTTAATCTCGTGCTCAGCTTTCACACAGCCCTCATCGTTAAATCCCTTCCACTCAACAACAAGAAAATGTTGTGTGGGGGATCTTTAGCGGATGGTTCTAAATAGCTGTCGACAATATTGGTGGATAATCTACCTATGAATATGAACAACAGTTGGCTGCGGGGGATCTTCAGCAGGTGTGGGTCAATAAATGATATTTTTGTTCAAGCTAACACAAGGAAGACAATAGGTACAAGGTATGAGTTCGTCAGATTTGTGAAAGAAGAGGCTATTTCAAATGAAGTACTCAAATACAATGGTGCATGGCTCTTGGACCACAAGTTGAGTGTTAATAGAGCTAGATTAGCTAAAAGCGGGAGCATATCCATTGCCTTCGAAACAAACAACTCCCAAGAAGCTAGATTTTCTAAGGCCATAAGATACGATGGAAGATCATATAAACAATTGCTAGGGTCTAGCCAACGGGACAAAGAGGAGGAAGAGGCTATCAAGGAAGTTGTGCCAGATGAGAAGGACCTAGAAAGTAAGTGGCTAAATAAGTGTGTTGTTGGTCTTGTAAAAGACTGGAGGCTAAAGGTTCCATCAAGGAAGCCATGAGATGTGAGAGAGTATTTGATATAAGCATTAAAAATCTCGGTGGATTGAAAGTTTTGTTGGAGTTCTTGTCCAAGGAGGATAAACTATTGTACTGTGAGGAGGCCAAATCATGGTTTGAGAACTTGTTTGAGGTTATGTATGATTGGAGTTATAGAGAACACAATATGTTCTGGAGAGTGTGGTAGAGTATGGAAGGGGTCCCCTTTAATGCTTGTTCGGAAATCACTTTCTCCAAGATTGGGAGTGTGTTCGGTGATGTAATCGTGCAACTTTTTTCCTTTAGACAGAGTCAATATTGAAATGTTAAATGATGCAAAGAAATTGCACAGTCTAAAGACTACTGCTTCTCTTTTTTGTGCCTCTGATATTTGTTTCACTAGAGGCTCATGCAAACTCTTTGACTAAAACCAAGGATCAATCCAATTGCACCTTCTTTCAAATCTGTAAGTGTTTAAATGTTTGTAGTTCTAAACATGTTAGCTGATATGTCTAGCTATGAAAAAGGGACTAACGCTTGTGGAACTCTGACTCTATTGAGTTCGAAATGGACAGAGGAAAATAATTTAGGAACAATCGCCGACATTTAAGACAATGAGCTTCCCTTGATGTTCTAGTGCAATGACGCAGCAAGTGCCACCATTAGCGTCTTCTTTTAGAAACTCTACGTCTGTGAATTCTCTGATTTTTGTATTCAGTTAGGTTTTGAATGGTTTGGGGTAATTAAAAGGTAATTCATCCCGTCTCAGCCATCCCCTAACTGTTTAGCCCGTCCCTCCCCACAACTACACCTACAATGTTCCCACTACCCACCCGCACACCACCTGTTCAACATTTTGCCCAAATGGTTATATCTCATCCCCAAATTTCACACAGCCCTCAACGTTAAATCCCTTCCACTCAATAGCAAGAAAATATTGTGAGGAGGATCTTTAGCAGATGGTTCTAAACAGTTGTCGACAATATTCATTGATAATTTACCCATGAATATGAACAACAGTTAGCTACGGGGGATCTTCAGCAGGTGTGGGTCAATAAATGATGCTTTTTTTCAAGCCAACACAAGGAAGACAATAGGTACAAGGTATGAGTTCGTCAGATTTGTGAAAGATGAGGCTGTTTCAAAGGCAATACTCAAATACAATGGTGCATGGCTCTTAGACCACAAGTTGAGTGTTAATAGAGCTAGATTAGCTTAAAAAGGGAGCATATCCATTGCCTTTGAAACAAATAACTCCCAAGAAGCTATATTTTCTAAGGCCTTAAGATTTGATGGAAGATCATATAAACAATTGCTAGGGTCTAGCTAACTAGATAAAGAGAAGCTAGAGGAAGTTGTGCTAGATGAGAAGGACCTAGAAAGTGAGTGGCTAAATAAGTGTGTTGTTAGTCTTATAAGAGACTGGATGCTAAAGGTCCCATCGAGGAAGCCATGAGATGTGAGGGAGTATTTGATATAAGCGTTAAATATCTGGGTGGATTGAAAGTTCTGTTGGAGTTCCGGTCCAAGGAAGATAAATTATTGTACTGTTAGGAGGTCAAATCATGGTTTGAGAACTTGTTTGAGGTTAAACACGATTGGAGTTATAGAGAACACAATATGTTCTGGAGAGTTTGGTTGAGTATAGAAGGAGTCCCCCTTAATGCTTGTTCGAAAACCACTTTCTCCAACATTGGGAGTGTGTTCGGCGATGTAATCTCAGTAGATTACTATAGGCTTTAAGGAATGTTCTAGATAAGGGAAGGGTCTTGATCTACACGGGCAAGTGCAAGTGTATTGTAGAGATGTGTGATCTTAAGATTGGATCTTTTACATACCACGTACGTGTTGCTAAAAATGAGTTTCTAATCATCTACCCACGGGTGGACACATGGGAAATGAAAGCCAAGGCCATGGAAGACCACAGTAGAACCCAAAGCCCATGCACAGATCCATTTGAAAACCAGGGGCAAAAGGTCAGAGATGATGACATGGATGGAAGCTCAAAGATTGAGGAAACAAAACCATTGGGTTGGAATGTCAGATACTATAAACAAGAAATATTGGATGGAACAGAGGGTTATAGCATTCAAAAAGGAAAGTTAAAACATAAAGCAACCGAAGGCGTGTCAGGGGAAAGAAAAGCGGTCTTAGGGGTAGGTTTTGATGTAGAATTAGGGGTAAATGGAACCCCCATGGGGAAAACCTCTAAGGATGTGGCATTGATTGGCATTACTGAGGAAACAAGCTCTGCTGCTGCAGCTGAGACCTCCAAATGCTGCATAAAAGGGGTAATTCCTTTAAAAGTTTAGTGTAGTAGCCCCGAAGAGTCTAAGAAAGGGGCTAGCACTGGCATAGTAAGTCAAAAAGGATGTGTGAGTTCTAAGCAACTGGATGAAAATAGGGGCACTGACCTATGAGAACCAGGTCGCCCCCATGTGCAAGCTAGTTTTGATTGCAAGGCTATTTTTACCGAATGGAGTGCTGATATGGGTTGTGGAGAGGGCTTATATGATCGTGGGAATTCTCAGGTTGGTTTAGAAGAATGCGTGTTGAGTCAGTTACCAGTCATAAGAAGGAAGGTAGAGAAGATGGAATTGCTTGCAAGGCTAGGCTTTCTATTTATCAACAAAAACAGTGGCAGGGTAAAGCACAAAAAGAGTAAAAATAGGCAGGTGAGTCAAAAATATTTGGACCAATCTTGCCTTTCTACCCATGACTTCTTGAATCGTAATAACATTATTCGAAGGGAAGCTAAATTAGCTCTTGAGATAAGCAAATTATTGGGACTAAATTTCGAAGGGGAAGAATCCCAAATCATATCAACTATAATGGCATTGGAAAAGCTAGATGAAAGAAAAACCTCCCATGAAGATCCTATCCTCAGAGGAATCTTGGGTGGTGTTGCTGCGAGGAATCAGTAGTAGAAGTCAATTTGGTTTGGTTTTACTGAGAGTAATCTTAGTTGACGGTGCTCTTTGTTTGGGCAGATTTTTAGTTGAGTAGTTCTTTGCTGAATTTGTAGTGCAAATTGGGTTGCAGATCCTATGAGCTGGCATTGTTGAAATCTAATTTTGGTTTAGTTTTGTTGATGGGTGTTACATCGGTGTTGGGTGATGGTGCTTCATCAGTGTAGTATGTTGGGTTTTGATGCTGAGGTCGACTGGGTTGGATGTGTTGTGCTGATGGTTTTTGTTTGCCAGTGGCTGATGTGATTTGCTTGCCAGAGTTCTTGCTTTGTGTTGTGGGTGCTGGTTTTCGTACTGGATTGCTAGCTCTTAGTGCTCTTTATGGTGATGAATTGCTGGTGCTGAGTTGCTGACTTTTGGTGTAGGGTTGGTGGAGCTGAGCTGCTGATTTTTCATTATGTTTTCGTGTTGTTAGCTAATGGTGTTGTTCATTAGAGCTGATTTTGTGTTTTGTTGCTGTTGTTTCTATCTTTTTGTATCCCTTCCCTTGAGTTGACTTTCGATCAATTGTATCTTGTTTGAGTTTTGGCCTTTCTCCCATGAAGTCGTAAGACTAAAGCTATTCTTGATTGGGTGGTGGAATAAAAACAAAAAAAAAATTGTTAATATCTTAAATACTACAACTTAAATATAAAAAAAAATATGACATATTAAACATTTTAACAAAAAGCCAAAAAATATTATCCTAAAAAGCTATCCTACACTCTACATTTACCCCCTTTTTTTTCTAAAAAAGTCAAATTTCTTAAAAGTCACACCTTTTAGACAGCTAATACTTCCAAAATATTCAGACCACCATTATTTAAAAGGTGAGAAAAGGTTGTTGTATCTTTGGTCAAATGTTACATATTTGTACTTGGACAAAATGAAATAGCTGGTAAACAAATAGTACCATTAAATTCTAAAATAAATATAAGTTAGTCGGACATAACGTTTTATGTTTTATGTTTTTTGCTTTTATTTTTATATTTTTATTAACTGTAAATAAAAACATGTTTAATAATTATATTTGTTTTCAAAAAACTATAAACAGTTTTCAAATTTACTAAATTATTATAAACAGAAAAAATATGTGTTTACTTGTTTTGTAAACCAATTTTTATTCTATCTTTCTTGTTCTATCACCACTGACAACCATCTCCGGCTACCACCCTGACCATCAATTCCGACCACCACCTCCAACTATCACATATGTCCACTCCCTTTGGCCACTACGTCCGACCATTGCTTCCGGGCACCATCTCCGACCACCACATACTACCATTGCCTCCAATTACCACTTCCAACCACCATTGCTACCTCTTACTATCATCATTGACTAACACCTCAGGCCACCACGTTCGATCACACCACCATCCAACCACAACCACTAACCACTCGCTCCGACCATCACATCTGGCCATGCTCTCCAACGACCCATATGCTACCACAGCCTCCGACTACCATCACTACCTCTTGTTATTATCACCGGCTAAAACATCTACTACTACCTCTGAGGTGGTCACCATTTTCGACCACTATATTCATCCAACGCATCCAACAACCACATTTCAAACATCTATGTGCCAAACATATTTTGTTTTTATTTTTATTTATAAAAATAAACAAAAATATATTTTTTGTTTATTATAAATAAAAAATAGAATCCTATTTGGTAATGTTAATAGTTTTCTATTTCGTTTATAATAAATAAAAAATATTTTTTTTATTTTTACTAAAAAATAAAAACAAAAACATGTTTAGCAGATAAATATTTGAAAAGTGGTGGTCAGAGGTGGTGGCCGGAGATCATAGTCGATGATGATAGCAATAGGTAGCGATGGTGTTTGGAGATAGTGGTCGAAGACGGTGGCCGTATATGGTAGTCGGGGATAGTGGCCAAACGAGTGGCCAAATGTAGTGGTTGGAGGAGATGGCCGAAGGCGGTGGTTAAAGGTGGTTGCCGAAAGGGTGTTCTCAGAGGTGGTGGCCGAAAGGGTGTGCTCAAAGGCGGTGAAGGAAAAAAATAAAATAAGAATTTATTTACAAAACAAGTAAAAATACATTTTCTCTATTTACATAAATTTTGAAAACTATTTATATTTTTTTGAAAACAAAAAAAATATCATACAAGTTTTTGTTTACTATTTACAGAAATTTTAAAAACAAAAACAGAAAACAATAAATATAAACGTTACCAAATTGCAATAAATTTTGATGAACTTAATTTTTTTTTTATATGGATGACCTACACACAAAGAGCTAAAAGATGAATGATTTCAACCACTAAAATGTGATTGAATTATGTCACACTCATCTAAAATTGACAAAAAAAAATAAAGGAACAAATGGAGGGCAACTTAACCCAAGTAGATGTCTCTATATTTTGAAATAAACATATCAAACAACATTATGACCAACAGAAAGAAAAAAAAAAGAAAAAAAAAATCTTAGCTCTTAAAGTTCATTATATCAAATTGGATCAAAATACTCTTACTACTCTAAACATGTATCCTTCCCCTTCAACACCTGGCCCCATCCCTCCATCTCAACACCCCATCCCTCTACCTCTACCATCTCTAACGACCTCCGACAACCACCGACGACTACTTTTCGACAAAGACTCTCTGGTGATAACTCCGGCGACCAACACAGTTGACTTCTGTGATGAATTTTGGTGAATTTTCATGAATGACTTTTTCAGCAACAAACTCCACCGACTTTTGGCTACTTCCAACGAGCACCTCTGACAAATCTTAAATTAGAGATAATTTTAACTATTTGAATACTAGAAAAATTGAGCATTTACTATTTTGTGTGATCTTTATAGACAGAGATACATTCTACTATTCGAATACAATGAATGGTTAAGTTTATCTTCAGTGTGGCTAGTGTCACACCCCAAAATCAGGGTCACGCGAACCACTCAAGAAAAACCAACTTTGAGATACCAAGATCCATCAAAATCACCCGAGCCCAAACGGGTCACAGAAGATAAACGAAAATGAGTTTAAAACAGTAGAAAAAAGTATTTTTGAGAGTTTATTTTATGTAAAAGAATAACCCAAAAGAATAAGGTCATAGTCCACAAGAGCCAAGCTTTAAAACGAACAAACAAAATTTTCAAGAAAATTGCCCTGACCGCTCGAGCGGTCCCTGCAAGCCCACTGATTTTTCACTTGAAACACAAAAACAGAATGTTTACCATGACCGCTCGAGCGGTCCGTCGAGCAGTCTGGCTCTGGACCCTTTTTCAAAATATTTCCTTTGAAAACCCAATACTTAATCCTTTTCGAAACCACCAAGGCATATCAAGCCAATAAGGACAAGGTTCAAAATCCTCCCCCAAGGCACAAGAATTGATATAAAGCATAAAACCAACCGAAAACGTTTTATTAAAACATTGAAACCAACTAGACAATAAACATTTCATATAACTATGAAATCACACAACCAGCCTATGGTTCCTCTCAAAACATACAACATACATGCATTGATAACAAGGCCTCAAGGCTTACAAACATATGTTTTCAAATCCAAAACATATATCATCATTACGTGATCCATCAACCAAAACGGTGATAACAACCGATCAACAAAACTACTAAAAACAAATAAAGAGTTTTGTCTTCGCCACCTCTAGGGCTTCTCTAGATCAATCCTCGTGATCAACTTCACCTGAAAGGTTTAAATCTCACAACGTGAGCCGAAACCCAATAGAAAACAGACTAGTATGAATTAAAAGCATAACATGCAATCACAAATTTTATGAACAACTCGAGTACATAAGTCTCAAAACGATTTTCCATCTATAAAATCACAAGTTTTCATATAATCATATAACGTCCAACAGTTCAATAATCATGCACAACACGTTGCATTCCAACTCGATTTTCACAACCAACGAGGTTTCCTACACACTTTGCACTCTTTTACGGTCTTCCACCAAGGGACAAGTACTAACCCTACTTTTGAAAAGTCTTTACGATCTTTCACTGCAGAACCATCATCAGTCCCAATTACGCAACCCTTTACAGTCTTTCATCACAGGGCAATACCAGCCCCAATTAAACAATTCCTTACGGTCTTTCACTGTAGGAGCAATCAAATCCCAAATTAAACGCATAGTTGGTATACATTTAGAGAGGCATATAGCCATCCATAACATTTAAAGGCACACGTTCATCAACCACCCGTTGGAACCACGACTCAACCCCAAGGGTTAGCTCTTAGTCTCCCAAAACTATGTTCCCACAACATATACATAAATCCCTCCAATTTTTAAAACTCATCTTTTCAAAAATCACGGACACATACGTCCACCAACGTTGTAATAAATCATAAAAATGCATAACATGATTTTTACACAACCAAACACGGTTTAAACACAAAGTCAAACATTTATAGCATTTTAAAATGCTAAAAACACGTATAAATCACATGTAACACCTTTTTAAAGCAAGATAGCCTAGAATCCTACTTTCGAGAGTTTAAAACTCTACGCTTTAAACACCGACGAGAAACCAAAGTGGCCAAAATGAGATTTCGTTCGGATGAACGTGAAGCTCATGGTGAGGATAACAAGGATCGAATATCCCAAAACCAAGAACAGAGCCCGAACCAAGCTAAAAGCTAGAGTGAAGGCAGAGGGTTTGATCTTTTTATAAGAGAAGAAAAGGGAAGCTTGTAGAAGAAGCTTCGGTGCGAGACCCAAGGCAACTAGCTGTTACATATATAGCCCACGCAGACAAACTGCTTGAGAAGTCTAAAGACCGATCGAGCAGTCCTGCCCATAAAAGTTTTCAACTTTTCTTTCACACACCCAAGCAGGACCGAGATTGAAACCAACATGCATTCTAAATCGACACATGCATAAAACATATAAAAATATGCTTTTCTACAATAACCAAAATGATATATAACACGTTGCGTATAAACATTATCAAATTAAAAGGAACTGGGTCTCACAACTCTTCCCCCTTAAGGAATTTTGCCCCCAAAATTGAACACCGGAACTCAAGCCAGCTACCTCATCGTCAACTACCAACAATGTCCAATACAAAAAACTCTGCAACGCTGTCCAAAGGAAAAGATGCCAACACAACTCATGACGTCCCACGACACAAACATATTTTCGAAGGATAAACATCCATACTGATTGCTTTCGCAAACAAAGTGTCACTGACACTACAGTCATTCACACATCACCGAACCAAGATTCAACTCACACCACCGAGGCATTGAAGCATAACTCCCATCAAACTCGACCAACTTAAGTGATTTAACGCATATCACGAAGCAAATCCAGAATTAGAACTAGTCCCAAACACTCTCCACTTCAGATCACAAGGATTTCTACCCTCGTTTGTACTGCTGTAAATTAGCTCATCCGTATATCAAAATGCACACCAAGGACTACTCTCATAATCCCAAACACATGTTGTCAAACTCTAACATTGTTTAAGGGGATTGACACATATCACACACAAAATCTTCTTTAAGCCTTCACAATTAACTGATGACCACAAAATTTGAGGCTACATCGCTATTCTACGCATGTCAAAAATTCCATCACTGAAGCTGACGAGATGCTCCTTCCTGAGCAAAAACAACGAACATCTGGCTCCAAAGAAAAGAACTCATTCAATTCACCGAAAACTCCAAGGAACACATTTTCTTCTCATGAGTTACTAACATTCCATCTAAACCTTCACCCTCTACCAATCCTCAATCAGATTCGCAATCATAAATCACAACTCTCACCTTGCTGAAATATTAGGTGTCACATCATTATCATGGCCAAGATTCCACACAGTGGAGATTTTCACCCCAGCATCACAGTCATTAAGATCAATACGATCACATGAACTCAATGAGTCACTTAAGCTAGATATGCCACACAGACCAAACATTCCATAGGCACATGCTACCTACACACATCAAATCACATCACCTGTTACAACATAACATACATACGTACCCCACGTTTTACCATCAAACCTCTAACTCTTAGTCTATTGTTCAACCTCTAATCAATCATAATCGCCTCCATCCAGTATCAACCTAAACTTATAACATGTACATCAGTCCCTCGAATCCACAACATTTCACAATGAGTTGGATACTAAATTCTAAATCGTCGTCAACCATTCCATTCGTCAACACCTGCATATACACTCACCTCATTCCTTTACATCCGTACAGCACATATAAAATGCTTCATTATATAACAACTGCACATAATTCTCTAATTATTTAACAACGCTACTCAACCCATTCATACCTTTCCTACCAGGTAACCAACCAAGACCTGCCTCTCATACTTAATAATCTCACCTTACACATGGCTCATCATAACCTTTCTGTTCCAAACCAGGAAAACATGTTGGCCCCAAAAAAGCCACACCGACGAAGGATTCTCAAACATCAAACCCTTTGCGACTCATACCTTTACCATGTTCTCTTAATAACCTCAACTCTACTGTCAATAACTTGCATCCTTACCACGAGTAGGCAACCGGCCACCAACTTTGAGAAAATTAAGTAGTTCGCAATGTCAAGCCGAATGCAAATCGAGACTCACAAAAGGTTTATCAAAAACTCACCATGTGACCAAATCGGTCACAAAGACTTCAGCAAGAATTTCACTCTTACAAGAGCTAAGGATATCAACATTCTCATACAAACCATAATATACACTATATATCTGTCAAACAATCTCCAATCAATCTCTATAGAAGTAGGTTCTACATCTCAACAATAACTACTTCGTTGGCAAAAAGACAGTCATTCTAGGTCTACCAACCCGATATCTCAGGGAATACGATCTGAAGACTCATACTCACAGGGTAAAACAAACAAACCCTTACCAGAAAACTATGAGGATTTAGTCCTACAATCACCCGATCAAAGTGGTACAAGTTCCCAAGGCACAAACCAGAGGACCACAACACGGATATAAGACCCACAGCAATTTTCACCTTCTCAAAAAAACAATCAAATCAAGAAAAAATCAGAGGTCTCAACATTCGCATCCAACCGGGATGAAACAACTCACACCTGATACCAATCTATCACACTGTAACGACCTAGTTCGGACCCTAGTTGTAACAACCAAATTGGTAATGACCCGTGTAAAGACCCAGCCTAAACCATAGTATTAGCGATGGTTAGCTGACGAGATCTTAGGTCGCTAAAAAAATGAAAATCCTAATTCAATCCAAAATCCAAACTCGATTCGAAAACCCTAAAAAGACCTAATACTTAAGAGACAAAACCCTAATACCCAAAGCAGACTCCCCACATCCTAAATTAAGTAAATAACACGAAATATTAGATTAAAAATTAAAAATTCTCATAATTAAGGTAAAATAACCATTTTGCCCCTAATACAGGAAAAAGTCTTAAAAACTCGAATTTTGACACATGGACACCCTAAATTAGATATTTAAATACAATTAAATAACAAAAAAAAAATATCTAATTGTATTTAGCACAAAAATGACAAAAATACCCTTAGTGGCCGGCCATATTGGGAAATTGTGCCCAAAAAGTGACTTTTTGCCTTTTTAGCACAAAAAATGAGAAAAAGTTATACAAGTCAAGCATTATGATGACCCAAGACTTTTTAAACAAGTAATATACATATTGATATAATATTATAGACCAAGAAAAGAAAACAAATCATTATTTAAAGTTCCCACACAACAAATAAGTCAAAAAGTCAATTCTTGTCAAACTAGCTTAATTTGACTTAAAAGCTTACAACTATTTAATCAATTGCTATAAAAATTATGATAATTCATGAAAATACTAAATTAATCATAAGCATACTAGAATAATAGATTTTAGTAGGTAAAGACACCAAAACGATATACAAAATTAATATTTTAGGCATTTTCTTGCACAATTAGGCATCAAATCTTAGCTTAAACCGCAAATTAATGCAAAATAGTTTTTTGACTGCCCCAAACTAACCCTAGCCAAAATATGTACTGCCCAAAGTCTGAATTTGCAAATCTCAAAAGCCTCCCACTTTCCATGCAACCAATGAAAACTCAAGAAAATTCAAAATTCTTACACAAGGCACTTATTAGGCTCCACTAACTTATGCCTTAAAAACACACCCTTAACCCCTCTTTTCTTCTTGATATTTGGGTGGAAAGAGAGAGAGAGACATACCAGAAAATTGTATCTTCAAAGCTCTCCAAGAGAAGAAGAAGAAAGGAGAAAAAAGAAGGAAAATGAAGAAGGAAGTAGCCAAGGGAGCTAGAAGACCTTGAGTGAAAGTTAAGTCCTACCAACCTTCTACACTTAACCAAATCTTTCTAAAGTAAGTAAAACCTCTAAACCCTCTGTTCATACTCACTCAAGATCTCCCTCAACTCATCTCTTAAAATACAAACAAGAACAAGAATTAAAATATCGAATAAAAAGGCGTTGTGATGAAAGAATATGGACTGTTTGTATTTTGTATGACATTAGGTGTGGTTGCATGTCACCCCCCAAAAATTCGGAATAACATGAAAATCCACCAAACACCAGTTTTTATAAAATAGAGTTTTATATCATCAAAACCATCTGTTGAAACAAAGGGAAAACCCAAAAGATACATCTCTCATACAGAAAAACATACAGCTCTAATATGCATACAAAATATCGCCTTATGGCGTACAACAACTGCCTTCAGGATCAGGCATACCCAAAAGGAAAACTATAAAAGTCTTCTGCCACCGCAGGCATCGCAAAAGCTACACCTCGTCCATGACATCATCACTTGAAAAAAGTTTTGTACAGAAAATCCCACCCGTGAGCCGAAGACCAATAAAAACAGACAATAAAGCTGTAAAGCAAGAAATATGCAATCATATAGAGTGGGAGCAAACTCAACCACAAAACCCAAAAAGTATTCCATCCAAACCCACAAGTTTTCCTATCAGACTACTCCAGTCTCCTAAAATGGTTTTATTTCATAAAATCCATGCTTTCATCCTTCAAACCAGGTATTGCAACTTATGCAAATAACCAACCATAGTTAAGAAAAAATAATAATCAAAAATATTGTTCCCTCACGGAATGTACCATCATGGAAAAAAAAGAATAGCGTCCTATGTACCGACTCCGTCACAAGGGGACAGAGATAACAACTATAAATCCATGTCCATTATTGAAAGCCCACGCCTCATGGGACCGGATAGATAATCATAAGTTCTATACGGAGCACCACGATGTAAATGCTAATTTTACGGGCCCGAAACCCGTGGGACAAGAGCACCCAACCGACCTTCTTTGCGGGAACTATCCCGAAGGATAACAAAGGTACCTACTCTGCACAAGTTTCGGGACTTTCACCAAGGGCAACTCGTACCAAATACCCGTCATCCCGGTACATCTAGAGAATCTTCTAAAAACTGAACCGTAGCTCAACTACGAAAAATATTTCACAAAACAAAACATTATACATGTACATAGATCCATCCATCAACATGGAGATCAACAAAACATTTTCAAAATGTTTTTTCCCATTTTTAACAAAACGTTTCAAAACTTGAGACTCAACCCCGAAGGTGAGCTACAAACCTCCAAAACACCAAGAGTTGAGATTTTTCACAAACCTACCATTTTTTACCGTTTTCAAGAAAAGCCTTTGAAAACCATACTGCCACATGTCATACAGTACTATAAGCCAAGAAAAGCGAACAACATGCTTTCTATCAGAAAAATAAGGCTTAAATAGAAAATATGACATTTGATGCATTTTCTACCGATGAAAAAGCATAGAATTACATATAACACCCTAATGCAGCAGTAGGGTCTAGAATCCTACCTCGGCTAGTCGAAAGTCAAAGCCTCGAAATTCAAACCACATCAGAACAGGAATCTGATCGGCCGAACATGAAGCTAGCAACGTGAATAGCAGGGATCCACAAGCTAATCGTCAAAAACTAGGCTCGAGCAGGTCAAATATGTAGAGAGAAGGCAGAGGAAATGAAGAAAGAAGCTTTCCTCCAAACATTTCAGCCCCTAGAATACATATAGGCTCAGCAAAAAGGCAGTTCAGTTGACTGAAGAGGCCACTTCAGTCGACTGAAGCTCCTCGAAAAACGTGAACCGCCACAGTTCAGTCGACCGAACCCCCTGGTTCAGTCGACTAAACTCAAAAAAAATAGTTCAGTCAACCGAACATAGCCGTCCAGTCGATCGAACTCCACGGTTTGAGCCTACTATTTTTGGTCTCGATTTTTGTATTCTAAGGCCAAACAAACAAGCCTAAACAAGGTCCGAGAAAGCGTAAAACATATCTACACATTCTGTTCTACAACGCCAAAGTATAAACCAAGCATCGATGATATATAACATGAAGGAAAACACATCATCATTTTCATATATCAAAAATAAAACGGTACAGGGTCTCACAACTCTCCCCGCTTTAAGGAATTTTGCCCCCAAAATTCACTACCAGGTCACGAGGTAAACAGGTCTGGGTATCTAGCACGCATCCCAAACTCAAGCTCCCAAGTCGCTTCCTCAACCCCGTGATGAAGCTACTGAACTTTGACATACACAATTGTTCTCCCCCGCAACACTTGCTCCTTTGTATCCAAAATTCTCACCGGGCGTTCCTCATACGTGACATCCTCATCAACCCGCAACTTAGCCCAATCTAACACATGTGAAGATTCAGGCTCATATCTCTGAAGCATCGAAACGTGAAAGACGTTGTGCACAGATGCTAACTAAGGCGGCAAGGCCAGTTGGTATGCTACCACCTCAATCCTCTCTAGGATCTCGAAGGGTCCAATAAAACGTGGTGATAGCTTCCCGTGACGGCCAAATCTCATCAACTCTCTACGTGGCGAGACCTTCAAAAACACGTGACCTCCCACTACAAACTCCAACGGTCTCCTCCTCTGATCCGCATAACTCTTCTAGCGGCTCTGAGCTATCACCAGACGTTGTCGAATCACGACAATCTGTTCCGTCGTCTCCCGTACTAAGTCGGGTCCCAAAATAGCAGTCTCTCCCACCTCTATCCAACAAACAGGCGACCTACACGGTCTACCATATAGAGCCTCATATGGTGCCATTCTAATGCTGGACTGGTAACTATTGTTGTATGCAAACTCTGCCAATGATAGATGATCCTCCCAGAAACCCAGAAAATCAAGCACACAGGCTCTCAGCATGTCCTCCAAAATATGAATGGTCCTCTCAGACTGACCGTCGGTCTGGGGATGAAAAGCTGTACTAAAAGTCAAGCTCGTCCCCAAAGCCACCTGAACACTCTGCCAAAAGCGCGATGTAAAGCGCGGGCCTCGATCAAAAACAATAGTCACAGGTACTCCGCGTAGTCGGACTATCTCGTAAACATACAACCTACCTAATCTGTCCACTGAATCTCTCACTCGAATGGGAAGGAAATGTGCTAACTTCGTCAACCTATCCACTATAACCCAAATTGCATCATGTCCCTTCGGCGAGCGTGGAAGTCCTGATACAAAATCCATAGTGACATTCTCCCATTTTCACTCAGATACAAGCAACGGCTGCAACAATCCTGCAGGTTTCTGGTGTTCCACCTTTACTTGCTGACAAGTAAAGCTTCAAGAAACGAATCAGATCACATCCCACTTCATTCCCGTCCACCAGAACTGTCAGCGTAGATCGTGATACATCTTTGTGCCTCCCAGATGCACTGCAAGACGTGAGTAATGAAACTCCTATAGTACCTCAGCACGGCACGACTCTGGCACAAACAATCTCCCTGACAACCTCAGACTTTGGTCGAAACAAACCACCCATCCTGCTGTGTCTATCCCACTAGCAATGCGGTCCCGTATCATCTAAGCCTCTTGATCGGTCCATTGAGCCTCCAACACGCGTGCAACCAACGCGGGCTATGAAGCTACTGAATACAAAGTCGCACCTTCCCCTATCTCCCTGAGACACAAATCAAACTCTCCAACATCTCCAAGAATATCCCACTCTCGCCTAGCCACAGAAGCTAACGAACTATGAGATCTCCTGCTAAGCGCATCAGCTACAACATTTGCCATATCCGGATGGAACTGCAAATCAAAGGCATAGTCCTCCAGCAACTCCATCCATCTTCGTTGGCGAAGATTCAAATCCTTCTTTGAAAACAAATACTTTGGGCTCTTGTGATCAGAGAAGACCTTATTGGGAATGTATACTGAAAAGTCATGCTTTTTATGTATTTTATTCTGAGTCCCTGGCATATTAATGAGAAACATTTAAGATAGTTTTGCATTTATGGTTTCATATTTATATTTGTGATGTATGAATGCATAGTCCGTATATTCTATCTAGTATTTGACT
>JAULJZ010184901.1:0-21857 GCA_032270985.1 Heliamphora pulchella | reverse complement strand
CAAAAAGAAAAAGAAACGGTCCCCTGGTGGTCCTTTGAACTGGTATTCCTTCCCCCAATAACTTGGTTATGGGTTGGCTGGGCTTTTTGTTGTAAGTAGACTGAATTGTTTCTGCGAGGTTTGGTGGCGCTTTTTTCTGCTGGTTTTGTTGCTTCCTATCCATGCGGGTTGTGCATGGATAGCTGCCCCCGCTGTCAAGCGGGGGTTTTGTGGGTTAGGTTGTTATTGTTGTTTTCGTGTTATGTTTGGTTAGTGTTGTAGCCTCCTGGGGTATGCCCCTTGGAATGTTGTACATTTTTTTCATTTTATGTTACATTTAATTACCCAAAAAAACCATTATTGGGATGGGCTGTATTGAGTTCTCTTTCTTGATTCTAAGTCTAGGACGTCCCTGGTTGCCATTTTTCAAAAAATATTTTGGGATGAATTCTTCTTGTACACCCTGGATGTGTCCCCGGTGTTACAAAATTTGGTTTATACACCTTGGGCGTGCCCCTAGTGTTTGAAATGATTTATGGATATTGTTAAGCACTACGAGTTCGTCGCTAGTATTCTGGTTTTGATGGCTTAGACTTTGGGTTGACACCGGCAGAGGCATCACGAATCTTAAGGTGGGCCAAACTGCTTATTATATGCCTGATATGATTGATTGATTATTGAATTTGTTATCATGGAGTATGGCATGATTATTGAATTTGTTGGCCTGGAGTATGGCCTAGACCCCACACCGTTGCCATTGAGTAAAACAGCTGGGGTATGAAGCCCGGCGAAGCATTTACTATTCACAACAAGGCGCAATAATGGCTTTGGTGACAAATACCCGTAAAAGTCTACTCTGGTGATTCTCGGTGTGGAATTCCTGTTAAAATCTGGGTGCATATCAGGTTGGGCATCTACATTGCATACGCATGTTTATTGACTTATCTACTACCCTACTATAAATTTGTCTGTCTCATTGACTTTAAAGTGAGCTTAAGTGTTACTTGATATGCATTGTGGTGATTTTTGTGCAGTGAGATTAGTTAGAAGGTTATAGTGTTTTGCTTCTGCACTTTGGCTCATGGCATTCGTACCACAGGTGAGGAAGAGTTCTTGAAGGAAGTCATCTCAGAGGAAGAAGAAGAGTTTGAACAATAGGGTTAGTTCCAAGAGCACGTTGTTCCTGCTGATGTATTCTGAGGATTCGAGACCTCTACTTTTGTTCTTTTATTCAGTTTTCCCGTGCTTAGTGTAATTTTTTTGAAACTTCTTGGTGAAATTGTAATAGTTATGTACTTTTAATCAATTCAGAACTCTTTCATGATGTAATAACTAACGTATGTAAATATGAATGAATGGTTAGAATATCTCTTTATTTATATTTATGTATGTCCCGACGTGCCCGGAGGACGGGGCGTCACAATTGGTATTAGATCCCAAGTTTAGTGAAACTTCAGGCCTTGGGTTACGGGAGATCACGAGTTTTGTAGCGTAGAAGTTCTGTAGAGTGTCTATATTATTAAATTATCACTTATAATTGTAAAAACAAAAAATTCATACCTTAAGTTTCTCTTCCTAATCATCTCTCATCTTAGGATGGCGTCCGACGCAGAGCCGGCTGGAGAACCTTGGGCAACACCTGAACTAGAAGACTCGAACCCCGAGGAAGAACCCGTTGAAGAACAAGACTCGATAGATGTATTTTCGTTGGCATGGATGTTCCTGGATGAGTGGCCAATTCATGAAGGAGAAGGAGCCGGGGAAGCAGGAACATGCGAAGAACTAGATGAGGCAGGAAACAAGGTTGATGTGGAGGTGGAGGATGAGGAGGAACCTGAGGATGATGACAGCGAGAACGAGGAGCGAGCCATCGCTTTCTTTTATGATCCACTAGAGGCACTGCTACCGGAGACGGACGATGGCGAAGCAACGGACGTAGTGATCTACTGGAGCAGCTAAGAGTACCGCAAAGACTATTGTGTGGGAGAATGGGTGTATGCAAGAGTTTTCCTAGAAAGGACGTGAAAATAGAAAAAGTCAGAATCTTTCCTAAGGTACATGGGTCCACTAAGAGTGTTGGAGAGATGTGACGAGACCATCTATCGTTTAAGGGTACCATTGGGATTCAAAGAGCTATTTAGGGACATGATGGATACAAGGTGGATACAGACACAGAAACCAAGAGATAAGAGAGGAATCATCAACCCGCGCCACCAGGCATTCGACTTTAATAATCCGAAAACGTACCTGGAGTTACCAGTAGCCATAATCAACAGTGCTTGTTTAGGACCGGAGGACTTTTGGCATGTGGGAATACAGTGGCGCTGCTACGGTATCTATGAGGTGACGTGGGAGCGTGACTCAGTTATCTGCTACTTCTATCCGCATCTGTTCGTTTAGGCCTTTGCTCGTTAGGCATTGTATCTTTCCTTTGTTGGATGTTGTACGTGTGTTCTGTGAACTTTTGAAAATTTTGTACCAATTATGTGTTAGAATGAAATGCAAATGTTTGTTGTTGAATTCTTCATAAGCTAACTCATAATCTCAAACTAAGTTCCATAAAATCCCAAAGCATGAAAACAATGAAGAATTGAAACAACCCCCAAATCTCAACACTCTCCTAGGATGGCCGATAGATAACCGAACCACCGACAAATTTTTTTTTGAGTAATTTACTGTAATATAAAAAAAAAGAAAAAAAATACAAGTTTACAAGGAGCATGCCACAAGCCTTACGAAACCCATACAAAAAACCACCTAGACAGGAACACAAAAAACCAAAGTAAACCATGGCTTTAGGCTAAGCCGAAACCAAAGAACAACCAAAAAACAAGCCGAGAAAGTTTCCCCGACCAAAACTATGAGGAGTAATGAGCGGGGAAACAATGCCGCCATACATGAAGGGAGAACAAGCTGAACTCCTATAGAATTTACAAACAATGAAACTATCAAGCCTCAATAAAAAACCAACTAAAAAGCCATATGTAAACCTCAAAAGGGGCAGGAGCAAAAAAATTGCCCCATCCTGGATAGGGAGAGGCCACCGAGCAAACTTGTGAACAAAAACAACCAAAGACAACCAAGGACTAAAAACAAAACGACAAGCAAGGAGAGAAGCTCCAAAGCAAGCCTATAACCCGCGCACAACAACAGTAAAGGAAAAACCCAACCACCGACAAGTTAACGAACCCCTAGATGATGAAACACCCTGGCTAGCCTAAGTTTTACGAAAACTACCATTAGAACCCCACAACTATATCCTTATGAGTTCCTTTCTCAAGCCTTTATGTCAACTCTCATACCCGATTGAAGCCCTTTGCGTGTCCTCCTTTCTAATAACACCGGTTTTGAATGTTTGACATTGGTGAATTCTTTTACCCTCAATTACCAAAAAAAAAAAATGAAATCTTTTACCCTCATACAATTCTCTCGATCCTGATACTGCACTTTTGTGTAGTAATTTTGTGAATTTTTTGTTAATTCTTGAAATCCTAATCTGGGGAGTCGACTTGGATGCTTGAATTAAAGTACGTTAGGCCGACGTAACTTTAGGACAAATATCTAGTTTAGCTACCCATTGCTCAAGCATATCTTTTGTCAAGATCTTGCACAGATTGGTCCCAAGAACATCCCCTTTGTAATCTTCATTAGTTGTTCAACTCTTATGCCCAATGCATCTGAGCCTCAATCGACCTTTCAATTTGGGTCAACAATGATTGCCTTAGCCTTGACCCCTTGCCCTAATCCAACCTATCTTTGAACCACATGGGTTCCACCCTCAGATGTTCTAACCCCGCTCATGTTTTTGACTGTCGACCTTCAAAACCTTTCCCCATAGATCTATGTGTAACAACAATCATCAAGATATTACGTTATTAGGCCTTAGCGCTTTCATGGGAAACTGAGACGATGAATGAAAACCTCATAACACCTCTTCAAAGCATGAAGCAAATTTCTTTTTGATGTCACGAATTAGAATATCTATCAACGTCCACGTTTAACAAAGTCTTGAAGATCAAGACTCCCTTTTGCAAGAATGGTTAACTAAGGGCTTATTCAACTAACCTTTTCAAAGGTCCCGACAAATAAAACTATGCCATCAGTAATCTAAAGTTAGAAACAACAGCTTTACACCATTCGCAACACCACCATATGACAATATTCAAATTTTCCCAGACTATTTCATAGCTAACCCACCTATTTCGATAAACTGGGAAGCATAAGATTCATACTGATAGTAAGAAAGTAAAAAATGGGAAATAACCTCGAACCTTAGTACGCTAGCAAAGGAGGTACATCTATATACATTGATATTCATGCTGGCCTTCCCACCAAAATGTTAGAATCCGAGTTTTTGCCATCACTATCAAAGAACGAAGAATCTTGATCACAATAATGAACGTTTGGAGCTTGATGAAGAATTAACCACCAAGTCACAATGGGTCACATGACTAGATATTTTTTTTAGGTAATTAAATGTGATATAGAAAGAAAAAAGGATACAAGAATACAAAGGGCATGCCCCAGGCCTTACAGAATACCACCAAGAATGACTAGATATTTACCATAACCATACCTTTTATCGTGTTCATTTTACCTTAGAATGCCTAAAAAAAATGATCCAGTTATTGGAAGAGATATTCAAACCCAACGTATTAGCACGTCAAGAACAAATGGCAGAGGCTTAGAGGAACAGAGCAACTTTTGGAAAGAATAGAGAGAAAATGGAAGCACATGACTACAGACTTCGTCATCAGGACTATTAAGATCACCTCAAAGATCGATAACATTCGGGTTACAGTAGATCACCTCACTAAGACCACTCGCCTTCTATCAATGCACTTCACAACACATCGGTGACTACAAGAAAAAAGTACACCCATGAGATTTTGCATCAACATGAGTTTTTTTTTGGGTAATTATTGCATCAACATGAGTTTTCCACTATACTCAACCGAAACCTGCATCTCACCTTCATAATTGATGGACAATATGCACGCACTTTTCCAAGCCAACAAGAGCATGTTAAGAGTTTACGTAATGGGATTTAAAAAGATAGCCTAGGAACATATTTGCCTTTGGTCAGAGCCCACCTATAACAACAGCTCCCGAGCTAGCTTTCCCAATTATATGAAGTTTTTTTGGGGTAATTAAATGTGACATCAAAAAAGAAAAGATACATGTTTCCAAGGTGCATACCCCAGGAAGATACATCACTAACAATTAAAATCAAAAGACAACATAAACCACAAGAGGCTAGAAGGAAACCCTCCTACAACAAAGAACCCCCACCTGCCGCTTTAAGCGGGGCATATCCAATAAATAAAACCACAAAACATACCGAAAAAAGACCAACCCACAATCAGGATATTGGCTAAAGGAGCACCAGTTCGAAGGACCAGTGCTCTTTTTCTTCTTTTTATTGTTTCCCCCCTTAATACCTGACTTTTGCTTTACTGTAGAGGGTGAATCAACTGAACCTCCATCATTTACTGGAGTACCACCCGCCTCTTCCTTTCTATCTCCCACGGCTAACTTCTTTTGTTGTGAAGCTTGGGGCGGCCCGTCACAAACTGTATCCCCTAAGCTGGGAGACTCTGACTCTGTACCATAAGCAACACACACTACAGGCTCCAAAGAAAAGGAGGCCATACAAGATGGCCCAGGAACATCAGGGGAATCCCTATTGCCAACTACATCTACCTTAGGGCATGGCACTTGCTGCACACAACAGTTCTGGCCATGCTCAGGAGGCTTAGGTTCCTCGTGAGGGACAGGGCCAGAATGTCGAAAAACTAAAGCTCCTGGATTCCCAGTTGCACCCTTCCCAACATGGATGTGTTCATCTTGACTCGCAAGGACATCATCGCCTGGGATCAGATTAATCTGTTTACACTTGCTATTATCGTGACCGAAAGCATAACAATTTGAACATATATCAGGGAGACCTTGGAATTCCACACGAATAATGACATATTCACCATCACATCGAATGATAATCTCATGTTTCAACGGGATAGCCGCATTTATCTCGACGCATACTCGAGCATAGGAAATACATTGTTTAGATTCCGTGGCCCGATCCAAGAACAACGGCACTCCCAAAACACAAGCAATTCTACTTAAGCACTGCGAATTCCAAAATTCTAATGGCAAGTCATGGAGCTTGACCCTCACCGGAATCTTAGCCATGGCCTCCTTAGTTAACCTTGAACAATGTCTCCACCATTTAAGAATGAGGAGCTTACCTGAGAAGTGCCAAGGGCCCCTTTCTAACACACTTTCCATAGCCTCCCTACTTGAAAATTTGAAGAAGTAAAAACCTTTATCATTACCAAATACTTCGGTTAAACCATCTTGACTCCATAAAGTCCTGGCCGTAGCCCTGACCAACGCAAAGGCCAGATTAGCATCCAGGAAGTAACCTACAAGGCACGACTCCCACTCTTTATCATCAATCAACTCACTACCAATCTCAACAGAAGCTTCCTGCTCATGGTTCCTAACTGCAACATACTCAAGACAGGTACTAGAGGAGCTACGATTCGTTAACAAAGATGCCCAGTTCCTAGCCAGCTGCGGGCTAGGCTTTTTATCAAACACTGTACGTGCATGATTATGCACATCTCCATCTCTGTCAATACCCGATTAGAAATTGCCAAAACTACTACCCATTCGACCTCTGCCTAATTGGTTGCCATGACCATGGAAGCCATCATGGTTTCCAGGCCTAGACACCGTTTTAGAACTAGAAGAAAAAAATGGAGTTAATCCTAACCCCTGCTTATGCTTAATCCCCTCAGAACACCTATCAGTGTTGCCAATCATCTTGTCCCTATCACGCTGATCCATACCATTGGAATCCAACACTGTTTCAGAACCAGAAGAGGAAATTGGAGCTAACCCGAACCCCTGCCTATGCTTAATCTCCTTAGAAAACCTATTAGTGTTACTAATAATCATGTCCGTATCACACGGATCCATACGAAAGGATTCCAAGAGATTCGTACCTAGAGGATGTAGATCCTTCGATGTGTACTCGTCGTTAAGATGAGCTTTAATATCAGCAAAACAACCCAAACTGAGAGGGCTAAGGCCGTTCCTTGCACGGTTCAGCGCCTCCATCGCGACCTTCTCAAAATGACCCATTGGTTCGATGTCCCCAACCAGATCGTGAGACGGCTCCACTACCGTTGCCGAGGCCCGATTTCCCATCGGAGACGATACCCTGGCTGGAGTGGCTTTATTTCCCACACTATACGATGAATGAAGT
Source organism: Heliamphora pulchella (assembly GCA_032270985.1). Classification (NCBI taxonomy): domain Eukaryota; kingdom Viridiplantae; phylum Streptophyta; class Magnoliopsida; order Ericales; family Sarraceniaceae; genus Heliamphora; species Heliamphora pulchella. The sequence goes on along the minus strand of JAULJZ010184901.1, from coordinate 14,605 downwards.
CGAGGAAGAGAAGCCCGACTGGGGTTCTCCACTGCATTAGATGGCACCCCATCCGTCCCCTGATTTCGATTTGGGGAAATTCCAGAAATTTCTGCTGCTTCAACATCAGGTACTTCGAAAGCACGAGGAGGAGAAACCTTAGCAGTTGGAATCTCCATTGCTAATCTCTATGAAAGGAAGCTGAGTCAGGCACTCGGGGGACCCGCGCCGATCGCACCTCCCATTGCACCAAATATCGACACATCGCACCAATATTATATGCAGTTTTGAGAAGAAGCTGTGCTACAAGTTATCAATGCGCGAAATAGAAATCAAAGGGACTGATTGGTAGGAGCAGATCTTTACTAGCCAATAAAGTGCGACCCAGAGTCCAGTACAAGAATTCATGTAGAACCTGGGATAGTAGCCACATATGTTAACAATCTGCAGTAAGAACGACAGAATCTCATCGGATAGTTATTCTTCATGCTAATAAACATGTTGTGTGTCGTGTCTTTACCTTATAAGTAGAATCAACCGTATCAGACAATTCAATGACCCTCTTTCTTTTTTCTCTTGTTATAAAGATGGCGGGACAAGGACAGAACCATGGATGCTCAGCAAAAGTATGTGGGACTTAGGCAGAAGTGGACGTCCCGAGTCTAGCACAAATCTTGCAAGACCTAGCAGTCAATGTGGATCAATCAGAGGGGAAGGAACCCCGGATGGGATCATGGTAGTTATCGGACCTAAGGGTACAGAATATCCTAGCACTTGAGAAGGAGGATTTTTCCCAAACAATTGAGGTTTGGATCAAGGCAACAAAACAATAGCGAGCAACAGTAAGAGCTTGTTATAAGTGCAACCAACCTGGGCATAAGATGGCTCATTGCCCACTAAAAAGTGGAGTGAACAATCGAGGAGGACCACTAAGGAACAACAAGAAGACCACATGCCCATAACCTTACCCTCAAGATAGCAGAAAGAAACAACTAGGAATAAAGGAGACAAACTCAGTAATTTGTTATAATTGCAATAAGCCCGGATATAAAAAGTTTGAATGCCCGCTACCAAGGGGATGAAACTACAATATTCGTCGAAAAGGAACAAGTGGTTTGGGAAGGATGATGCAGCTTAACCAACAAGGGAATCAATGGACAAAATGCTCACCTTCACGAGAGAAAAAGGAGCATTTGTTGATGATCGGAGGTACACTTGAAGGATAAATGCTTTTAGTTTAACGCCAATCAAACAACCCTCGCGCCATAGATATGTGAGATGATCCTTGATGATTAGGTAGTAATCAGTTTAAGATGTTAGTAAGTCAAAACAACTATTACTCTAAGTGCTGAACATATAGGCTCGGCCTTTTTTTTAGGTAATTAGGCCTCGCTTTATCCACACCCTCAATAAAGAATAACTCAAGTAAACAAAGACACAACCTCACAGAGAAGTGATGCTAGCAAACCATCCTCAACCTTTCACACGATGATGTACATGACGAAATTTTGGGGTCAGAATTTGCTTAAGGAGGGTAGTTTGTAACGTCCCAGTCCAGACCCCAGTTGTAATCCCAATTGATGATGACTCTTGTAAAGACCCAGCCCAAGCCCTAAGTGTTAGTGACGGATAGCCCATGAGGCCATAGAGCATGGAAGAGGTTCGAAACCCTAACTTGACTCGAAACCTTAAGTTCAACTCGAAAACCCTAAAATGGTCCAAAACTCAGGCAACAAGATTTTAACACCCAAAGAGTCTCCTAGCATTCTAAATTAAGTAAATAACATGAAATATAAAAAAAGATTAAAAATAAAAAATTTTCATAAGTAGGATAAAATGACCATATTATCCATAGTATAGCAAAAATTCTTAAAAATTTAAATTTTGACACATGGACATCCTAAATCAAGGATTTAAGTACAATTAAGTAGCAAAAGGCAACATAATATAAAAAATAACCAAAATGTCCCTTAGTGGCCGGCCACATTGGAAGTCGTGCCAAAAAGTAGCTTTTTGATTTCTTTCTAGTTTGAAAAGATGAGAAATGTATTTTTTTTTATGCCGGAGAAACCACCTTAAGGTAGGGCTCATTGGACTCACCCCTAAAGCGTAAATTCTCTGGATACCTGCAATCACCAGCCAACCACAGGTATTGATTAATTCAGGGCACTTCCAGTGAGAGTCGAACACAAGAGCTCCGGGTTTATGACTGGTCCCAGTGACGACCTTAAACCGTTGGGCTATCCTGATGGTTTATGACAAAGATATTAAATCAAGCATTATGATGATCTAACACTTGTTGAACAAGTAATATACATAATAGATTGGTATTATAGGTTAATAAAAGTAAACAAATTATTATTGAAGTTCATACACAATAAAATAAGTCAAAAAGTCACATTTTGTCAAACTAGCTTAATTTGACTTAAAAGACTACATCTATCTAATCAATTGCTATGAAAACAATGACAATTTATGGGAATAATAAATTTATTATAAACAAACTAAAATAATATGTTTTAGTAGAAAAAGATACCAAAAAGATACATCAAATTAACTTTTAAAGCATTTTGTTGCACAAAAGGGCACGCAAACCAGTACAAAACCCCTTGATTGATGTGGGGTTGGATTTTTGTCCCCCAAATAGCCCCTAGCCAAAATCCTTCAACCCAAATATGAAATTTCTCTCTCAAATCTTGCACTAAATCACATCAACCCATGTGAACCCATGTGAAGAAAGAAAAAAAAAGGACAAATGAAATGATTCTTATTCCCTCCTTGTTCCCTAGCCTTCTTTTATATAAACCAAGCCAAACACCACTTCTCCCCCTTCATATTTTCGTCCATATAGAGAGAGAAAGACTTGGTTGAGTGTTCTTAAGATATTCTACAAGTTTGAGATGGACAGAAGGAGGAGAAGAAAAAGGAACCAAAGAGAGGTGTTTTTCTAAAAGCAAAGTCCTACCAAACCACCATCCCTTGAACCCTCAAACAAATAAGTAAAATCTCTAAACCTTATGTCTAATATCACTCAAAATATCCTTCAACGCATCTCTTTAAATAGTTTAAAAATTTAGAACAAAAAACAAACCGAAAGGCGTGTTAGTAACAAAATTAGGGGCTGTTGTGTTTTTGGATGATATGAGATGTTGTTGTGTGTTGTTATTTTTGAATTTGATGACTTAGAAGTGTGCTTGAACCTTGATGTTCATGTCTAAAATACAAGCATGCGAAGAAATGGAATAAAAACTTGACATATCATAAGTAGGAGCCTTGAAAATAAAGGGACCTGATTTTTGAGAACTTCGATGTTTCTGCCCTGAACTTTGGAATGCCATAACTCAACGTAAAAATATTGATCTCAGCATGTTCTTTGTGTCCAGGAAATTGGTTTCAACTCATTTGAGTAAGTAGAACTCGAGATATTAAAATTTTACCAAAGTGTGTCGTTTTCTGATCAGTCAACACCACTGACCTGAAATCCCTAGTTTACAATGATATCCGAACTTTGGCCAAACCATAACAGTTGTAGATAATATGTATATCTAACTACCCTAAAAAATTGAGCACAAAATATTGAGTTTTGATCGGTCAAAACCCCTTTGAAATTCTCTGTTGAGTTTCAGCACTCAAAGGACATTTTGATCACATATTTTTGTGTAGCCCAAGACCCATATTTTTAGTAACCTACTCCAAAGGTGGTCTATAGGAACATTGTAGCTAACATATGGAACTACTTGCTGTCCAAATTTCAGACCTAGATACCTCGGGATGGGCCCTCAAAATCGTTTCAAACCCTCTGCCCAAAATCTGCTTTGCTGAGTTTTTACAGCTGACAGAACCTATTTTATAAAATGGCCAAACACTTTAACTTGTTCTAAATAACTACCCATAGCACTAAACATAAAACTTGTAGGGGACATATTAAACTAGAACATATCCAAAAATGGGCGTATTTGAACTTGATTTGATACCCCAAAACCAAGACTAACAGAGGCGTATTTTCGGTAAAAGTTTGAGAAAAGTGCTGAATTGTTTTTGCTTAGGATGCTTTATTCACCCTTTGGCCTTCGGTTTTGGCCTTTGTGTTAAACATGAGAATTGTAGGAAATAGTTTTATCTAAATGGTGTTTGAAAATCATAATTTGATTCCAAGTCTAGATGCCCCAACAAAGATCTCTAGAGGACTCAGGAAAGTACTTCTCTAGAAATACTTTTGTAAAAGCATCCCACGTGTCTCCCACTGTAGTTCTGCCAAACTTTCACCACTCGTGGGCATACACTCTCAGCTGAAATGCAACAAATGCAACTCTCAGATCGTCCTCCCCAATCTATAGCATATCTAGAATCTCGGTCACAAGCTCCAACCATTCTGTGGCCACCTTGGGATTGGGATCCCCGACAAAGGTAAGAGGATCCAGGCGTCTAAACTCTTGCATTGTGGCAGTGGCCCTCGGCTCGGGTACTCGCTCTCTCCCCTTAGCAGCCTCGGCTAGCTAACGGATGAAGCCTACTATCTCACGCAGCAATTCTACCCCATCTATAGGTCCCTGGGGTGCATTAGCACCCCCAGCATTAAAGATTGGCACATCCCCTCCGCCTACACCACGGCCACGGCCTCGACCACAGCCTCGTCCTCCTCGTGTGAACATAACTTCTATACGAAAGCAACACAACAACATCCATCATGTTATTACTAACGTAAAATACATAATCATGCTAACACATAATCATTCAAGATCATGTAAACACATCTCAGGTATCGAGGAGAACCGATAAGAGTGACGCGTCAATTTGGATAACTTACTTAGATTCCTTACTAGAAAACACGTCGACCAAATGCATTTCTAACTTGGCTTTCAAGTTTGTCAATCCAAACGCTCAAAGGCAAGACTAACCAATCCTAAGGTCCAACCCCTATGCTCACATATACACGAAATTCTCATGCTCAACAAGCTGTTGTATTCATGTTATCAAAACATCTAAACACATACAATTAAGCACACGTAATTAGTCTTACAAGGTGATGCACCCTTTTCCCACGACTCCCAGAGTTTTGATACCAAGTTGTTACGCCCCAAAAACCCTAGATCACGTAAAAAGCCTACCGAATCTCCTTTTTTGAAAACAAGATTTTATTTGTAAAGCACTTAACCAAAACCAAAATACACCATTTGGAATTAAAAAGGTTACCCAAGGTTTATCTCTCTCAATTACCCCAAAAACAAGGTTCATCTCTCCAAGCAACATACATTATATTCCGTACATGCATAGTATATCGCCTTAAGACTTACAAAACACGCCCCCAAGATGAGAAAATACATATAACAGTGCATGATCCCATATAAAAATAGAAAACTGCAAAAAGGTCTTCTATCACCTTAGCTCCTCATGCCCATCACTCGTGATCACAGACACCTGATAAGGTTTTCACAAATCCCACCACGTGAGCCGAAACCCAATAGAAACAAACTATAATAAATTAAAGCATGATATGCAATCACATAGCATAAAATCGACTCGACAAGATGAGCCTCAAAACGATTTTTCATCCTTAAAATCACGCATTTCAGACGACGTAAATAACATTCAACAGTTAAAGAAAATAGTATTAAAACGTTATTTTCCACACGGTTCGTACAACCAACAATGATCCCTATGTATCAACTCTGCCACACCTAGGACAAATGTAACAACTATAGAATCTTGCCCATTATTCTAGACCCAAACCATACAAAGACTCGCTAGGTAATGGCAAGTTCTATATGGAGTCACGATAATGCACGCCTCCCACTGGGGCAACCACTTCATTTATGGGGATTAACCTGAAGGAGCGAAGTACCTTCTTGCGTAAAGTTTTCAGACTTTCATCGAGGAGCAATGGCGGTCCAAATACACACACACACTGTCACGGCATATCTATCGGATCAATAAAAAATAACACGTAGCTAGACTATGAAAACATTTAAAATCGTACATCAATCACGTACAAAACATCCAATGGCCATCCGCTATGTCATCAATTAACCATGGAGACCAATCAATATTTTCAAAATGTTTTCACTGTTTCTACCAAAACGTTTAAAATTCGAGACTCAACCCCGAGGGTCAGCTCTCTTTTTTTGGGTAATTAATTGTAACATAAAAAAAAAATATATGTTTTCAAGGGGTATACCCCAGGTAGTTACATAACTTACCAACATAACAAAAAAAACCATCAACAACATAACACACATAACCCCCGCTTGGCTGCGGGGAATACTATCTAACAAAGCATATTCCATGCACAACCCGCATGGATAGGAAAAAAACCAATTTACTAAAGAGGACAAAACCAATCAAGCAAGTAAAACCAGTCGTCCAACACAAATAGATACAAATATCCTGCTGAAGCTCAGCACCTTGTAAAGCTCCAAACCTTAGGTAAGAGATAACAGACTGTCCTTAGAAGTCCTGCAAAAGATTCTCTATAAATTGAGAGAATATTCCCTAGCTAAATAAAGACTAACAATAGAACCACCAAGGATCAAAACACAGGTTCAAAGGACAACTGAAAGGGAATCATCATAGGTTTATGAGTAAAGTACCAGAGGTAGATGGGCCCCTAGCTAGCCAAAAGAAGTAACCGACAAATCAGCCCTAGAAAACTCCAACTCAAATCCTGCCTAAGCAAATTACCAACCTACCCTGCGCACAAGATTGCCAAGCATAAGCGGTGGGATACCCTACAAGTCAGCAATACGATATGGACAGAATAGATCCCGAGAATCTTGCTTAGAGAAACACTAGACCATCCCAAAGAAAAACTCTACTATCGGATCCAAACGAAGCAAACTATTAACGAGAACCCCACTCAAAGAATCACCAAAAGACTCACACCATAGGTACCCTGCTAGAAGTGCAAACTGAACCTCATCCAAACCAAAGCAATCTCAACTCCTCAAATTGGCATCACACTCCCCGGAGGTAAGAGAGGAAATGATAGGATTCAAGAAAACTCAAGCAAGAAAGAAACCAAATGAACATCCAACGAGAAGTACCAAGAGGTCGTCCAAAGAAACCTTAATTCATCATCCCATATTTTCACAGACGCATCAAACCAGCATGCCAAAAGATAACCACATTAATCACAAAGGTGTAAACCATCTCACCAAAACATTGCATATTCAGCCCACAAAAGGTAAGTGGGGTCCACAAAACCCATTGAAATGGGTAACCACGTTGATACCAACCATTCCTGGATGAAGTACTTGTATCCAATTTGCAATCCCGTAACAAAATTACAAGATATTACAGTGTTGCCAATTATCTCTCACTTCCACAAAATAGTGGGTCATGACATAATGATAGTATCACATTCCACTATAAGCAAATCCATCGCTTCATTTAGAAGTTCTTTCTACCATAATCATCATGGGCCCACCATTAATTAAAAACAATTCATAATCCATATGGGTAAACCCCACCTATGTGGGTCCCACCATTATACATCTCCACCAACTTGAATAAGCTTAGTGGGTCTCAATTAGCAACCCAAATTGCAATTTCTAAAATACCACACGCTGTTAAGGCCTAGCAACACCTAGAAGCAAACTTCACCCGCGCCCCCACTGTTTTAGAAACCATGAAATAACCCAATAATAACACGGGCCCACCAAACAACTGGTTACTCTCTTCACTTCTGTACCCACTTGCAACCTATTTAATGTGCAGATCCCATTAAGTGCTAAAAACCGCGAGTTAAAGAAAACCAGCTATGTTGCAAACCAGCTGATTCCAAGAACACTTTGCACCCAGCTACACCTTGAGCTGTTATCCATTCGTACACCAACAAATTATGCCCAGTAATGTTCCCAATGGTCTGACATAACAGATCACATCACTAGTCTAAAAAAAAGCAAAAGCAATCTCAAACGCTCAAAGCGCGTGGTACACCAACTGCGTCGTCCTCGAAACTACTGGAGAAAACTCACAAAAACCAGATCTTGTACATTGCACTTGCAGAAGAGCAGAGCTTCTCCCATGCCGTGGATCGTCGTATCTAGCGACTACTTATCGCTGAACAGGATCTGATTTAACTACCCAAACCGCCATGGAATCGAGACGCCATAGAGGCATACTACTTCACATAACCCGAGCCAACAACCAACAAATCGATGTTCAGTCTATGCAAACAGAACTTGGCCAATTCTTGGTTGGAAACCCACATCCAGCACTAAGGACCAATAGAACGAGAGATCATTCCATTGCCAAAAAACCATGGGAGCCTTATCTTCAATAAACAACCATGCGTTGAACCCACGCGTCTTCTTCAGCGCGGAACTCTTATAGTGCAGAGAAACTAGAGTTGGCTTAACCTTATCAATAGAACCTGGACTATAGGATGAACACCATAAAACTCAAAGACACCAGCTCATCGAAACCCCTATTGATATGAAGCATGGCAAAACAAAACTAATCCATAATACCAAAGCTTTAAAATATTGACCTCCGAAGAAAAGATCAGATATTACCATCAAAACATTCGAGAGCTTAAACATAGATTTGGGGATGTACAAATCCAACCACCAGTACGCCATAAATAGCATGCACCGTCGCATGAGTCCATTAGCAGTAGGGAAGCTGCCTTTATCCTACCCGAACCACCATTGGAGCAACAGATCCACCATGAGAGCCTTGGGGAGAGCTGTCTCTAGAGAGAGAAGCTCCCCTTAGCGGATTACTCGCCAATTTTTTTTTTCACTTTTTGTTTAATACCGAGGGTCATCTCTAAACTTTTAAAACACGATTTTCAAGACTTTTCATAAATCTCTTCATTTTCAAAACTTTTTTTTGAAACCACGACATCCACACATCCATCAACATGAAATAGATCAAGAAAAGCACAAAATATGCTTTTTATCCGAACAAATATGGTTTAAACATAAAATCCAACATGTATAGCATTTTTCAAAGGTAGAAAAGTATATAATCGCATGTAGCACTCTTTAAAGACAAGATAGTCTAGGATCCTATTTCACTGAATCAAAAACTCGACGCCTCAAAATTCAAATTTCGTCAAAACGAGAGTCCATCTAGATGAACGCAAAGCCTCGGCAAGGATACTAAGGATCCACTATCCAATCGCCAAAAACCAAGCCCTGGTCTACCAAAAAGCTAGAGAGAAAGTGGAGAAAAAAGAAACTTACTCAAGAAGTTAGGTTTTTGAAAATATTTAACATAAGGTTGATATTTGTAGGCTTAGCTCCACACAGGAAGTCAGTCGACTGAACCCACCAAGTCAGTTGACTAAAAAGCTACGGAAAAACCCAAAAATTCAACACCGCCACAGGTTGATCGACTGAACATCCAACCTCAGTCGACTAAACCACCAACTAGGCCACCCAGTTGACTGAACTCACCCCTTCAGTAGACTGAAAAACTACTACCCACATGGAAATTCTCCAGTGTTTAGCCGACAGAAAAACTTCAAAACGGTTCACAACCCCAAAACTAAACCAGCCCTTCTAAAACCCGAACAAGCATAAAACACATACGTAAAACAAATATAATATGCTGTGCAAAAATGATGAAACAAAACCCAATAAATCGAATGTATAGATAACGAAAAAGAAAAGGAATCGGGTCTCAATTTTGATTTGAGATTTAATGAGTTATGTACTTAAACCATAGTTGCTTGTTAATGTAACGTGATTTGAAAATCAAACTCGTGGCCTAGAAATAAGACATGAGAAGGTCATCACAACCTTACCATGTTCTTGAATTAATTGATTAGTTCCAAAGTTTCAAAGATTCAAACAATAAAGTTTCAATTATTTATTTATTTTGGTAGTTAGTTTCAATTATTATTGTCCAATGTATTGAGTATAAAGTGATGAACTATTAGTTAATGTTATAATACTACAAGAGGTGTAGTGAAAGTCTTGAGTTATTCAAGTAGAGGTGAAACATGATAAGAATAAGTTAAATCTTATGTTTGTTTGAATTTTTTTTTTGGATAATTAATTGTATTGAACTTTTGAGCATAAGTAATATAAAAAGGGGAGGGGAAGAACGAGGCTAAAAAGTTAGACGGTGAAACTTAGAAAACTTGGAAGATGGTTTTATTTTATTGCTGGTTTTATTTTATTTTATTTCCTGCATTGTTTGCTGAGTTATATCTTGGGGTTTTTTTGGTGGTTGGCTGTTTATTGTTTCATCTGGTGGTCTATTTGGGTTGTTGTTTTATGTTGGGTGGCCTTGTTTCCTCCCCCATTATTTCTCAATTATGGGGGCGGCAACCATGTTCTTCCCTTCTTATCCTTGATAGGTTGTTTTTTGTTCTTTGGTTGTGGTTTAGCCGAAAGCCTCTCTACTTTTGGTTTTGTTTCCGAGGGTATTGTAAGGTCTGAGGTTTGCCCCTTGTATTTGTGTATTTTTTTTTCTTTTATGTTACATTTAATTACCAAAAAAAAAACTTGGAAGATCATGGAGCATTTAGCGAACTAAGAGTTTGTGAGGAAAGTCACGACAAGAATAGAATGACTTGAAATAAATTGATGACAAGAATCTATGGTAATTCTATATTTAAAATTTATAATACTGATTGGAAATATAAGATGTAATGAATGATGACTAAAAGATGTGATTTGAGAATTTGTGGATTTGGAATTGAATTGGGAGATGGACTCCCGATTGTTAATGAATAATGATGTGTTAATCAAATATTGTGGATTTGGAATTGAATTGGGAGATGGACTCCCGGTTATTAATGAATAATGATGTGTTAATCGAATATTGAACTGAGGATAGTTGATGTGAATGTGATAAGTTGGGCTTAACTAGCTCCGCGGTGAAAGATCGAATACTTACGCAAGTTGGGTACCGTCGCTCTCGGGTTAGCCCCCATAAAACGAATTTGGGTGCCGTGTTCCCTCGGGTGAGGCCCGTAAAATGAGTATTGTTGTGGTGAGTTATAGAGCTATCTATTACCCAACGATTTCGCGTAGCCTGTTGAGGAAATAGGGAGGGGTTTCTATAAGCTGCACCTGACGTCAGTTCAGTATTGGATTAAGAGAATAAAATAGAGATGTGGATGAAGAAATGAAGAATTAGAAGGAGAAATGAATAGTTTTTATTATATAAAAAAATGTGGTAAGTATAAATGCTTGGTTCTATCATTTGTTTCTATGTTGGTGCTTTCCTATCTGTGCGGGATGTGCATGGCTTTGCTTTATTAGGAAGTTTTTTCCGCTGTTGAGCGGGGGTTCGGTGTGCTTTGTGGCTGATGTTGTTAGGTGTTTTTGTTTATCTTCAGTAGTTTGGTTGATAGGAGCTCTCCTCCTACATGTTAATTGATGTAATTATCTGGGTATGCCCCTTATAAACATGTACATTTTTCCTTTTTCTTTTATATTAGAATTAATTACAAAAAAAAAGAAAATGAATCAATATTCAAGGTGGGTAAATGTAGAACTTTAATCAATGGTGGAAATAATGAAAATGTGTTGTATGATTGCATTTCACTTCAGCAGCTGAGATTGTCGTGGCTTTGGTTTAATATTAAATTAGCAGAATTAATGGAAACCCAAGATAATGTGTAACTGAAAATGTAAATGAGATATGAGAATGAGGAATGATAAGTTGAAATGAAGATTGAATGATTTAGTAAGAAAGAGTAAAGAGTAAGTAAATAGCTTCCTAGCTTCCTCTTCCATTACTCGTTGTGAGTTATGGTCTAGGCATCCATGGCCTTTGCTCCTTGTTTTTGAGCAGCTTTTCATTGGTGATTGGTTTTCTTTGTTTTCTGGGTTTGTGTTGGTTATGCCTGGGGTATGCCCTTTGTAATCTTGTATCCTTTTCTTTTTTTATATGTCACAGTTAATTACCCAAAAAAAAGAATAAGTTAATAAAGGATGAAGAGATGACGAATGAAAATGGGTTATAAGCATGATTTGAATGTGATTGCATTATAGCATGCCATTCCCACCTCACAAGTTATGCATTGCACTTATTTTAGTCTGTATTCTACGAGTTTCGGCTCACATATGTTGAATTACATCTTTTATAGGTTCTAATGAAAATGATGAAGTATGAGATGGTGATTGATTATGGGTAGAATTTTGAAGGAGGGATGTTATGTTTGTAATTCAAAGTTGTAAATCTTTATTTTGTAACTTGTAAAGAGCTTGGGAAATTTTGAATGAATGCAAGAAAAATCATGTATGAATATTTATATTCAATGTATTAGCTCATAAGACTTATGATTTAAAATTTTTATGGAAAAGAAGGATATCTCTTGGATAAATGTACTTATTATGAGAAATGACTTAAGTTTGAGAGGTATCAATGTATGGTTATAGATGCATGTATATTTACTTAAAACTATGGAATTTCATTTGGAAAGCGGATGAAAATGTAACGAAATGAAGAATGCTAGTCATGCAAATTTTAAACTATGATTGAGTGTTGAAATTCAGGCTGTGCCTGAGTATATCACATTATTGTGTTTGATAGGTTAATATATAAAATGGAATTATCTGAAAAACAGAGGAAACTATACCAAAATTTTTAAGAATTATACTTTGAATATTTTGAGGCTTTGGAAAGTAGCTCTTTTAAAAAGACTTAAATTTAAGTGTTTTTATTTAATGGAGGTTCTAATCTTAAATTGAATTTTATAAAAGGGGGTTCCATCGGTTATTCTAAAAAGTCGGGGTTATCACGTGGAGTTCACGTGCCCCAGGTTTGGGTACGTGATAGAATGGTATCAGAGATATAGGTTCGAATACCTACAAGCTGTGGGTGATGATGATCTTTGTGTGTGACTTGTTTGATGATTATAGGCACCACTATACGGCATGAATTGTGCTTGCATGGGTTTGCAAATGAATTGCTTACGTGTGATATGTGTTTATCTGAGCATGAAGGTTGAATCTTGGGTTTGATGTGACTTGCCTTTGGGCGTCTAGTTAACTACTCTGGGGTTCAAAATAGAAAAGCGTTTGGCTGACGTTATTTCTATGAGAAATCTAGATTAGTTACTTGGGTTGGAGTGTAATTCTTTACCATTTTCCTTGGTATGTGTGTGTATGATAATGTGTTGTGTTTGATTATGATTAAAATATTTGTATGATTTTTGAATGTTAAAGGAGAGAGAGTACAAATGCCCTTATGAGGTAAAAGGTTAAATTGAACCATATGAGGTTTATAATCTCTTTATTTGGGAAGTATGCTCTTAAGGCTAGAGTAAGGCCGCGACTGACGTCATGTTATGAGTCGTGAAAATGCGACCTTGTGTTTGATGGTTGTTCAAGTTTGAGAGTTAAGGGTTCATCACTTTTAGAAATAATAGAATTTATTACAATGGTAGTTTATTATTGGTGATGGTTAGTTGTCAATAATATGTTAGTGTCACGAAAATTTTTGCCTTGACGTGAGTACGGCGTGAAAATTTGTTAAGTTCTCAAGTTGAGGATGTTTGGTGCGGTAGAACCCTATTTTAAGGAGAATTGTATCAATAGTAATCTTATGGTTAAGGGCAATGATCTTTTGGAAAAGTAGAGGATTTGGTGGAATTATATCATGAAAGTAATGCCCTTCTATTAAAAATCTTAGTGAACTTTGATACGGAGCTTTATGTTGGGAAGTAGAATTGGGTTGGGATTGTAGTAGTTATGACTTTTGAGTATTTTGAATACTTGGGGGACTTAATCCTTGTAAGCTAGGGAAGTATTTAATGGATTAACATGGAAGTTGGAGGCATGGCTTTTCTTTTCAGAAATAAGTATCCCTTTAACAAAACACACCCAACTAACCTAGTTACTTTTACAGTAACTATGTGATAAATTAGGTGAGATTGAAGGTGCGAAATCCCTGTTCGTGTTAGGGTTCTTCTCCAACGCTAGTGATGAAGACTGATTTTGGTATAGCTAAGTAGCAAAATCCAGGTAGGGGTCTAGTGTTTCGTGAGGGGCAAACGGGTGCTCCCTGTGTAATGCAGCGGTTCATTCGCATGAGACTGTGGTGAAGTCCCCAGCTAGGGTCTTCCCTCCCGCCGTGCTTGACTTGCTGTGTGATGCTCTGTTTAATCCGGGTAGCGAGGCTCTAACAGAAACATCCCATGGGTTTGAGAAGGTAGCGATTGAGGCCCTAAATAGAGCACGGAAAGGGTTTAGCCCTCTCGGTAAGGATCAATTGGCAGCTATTGAGGCTCATCTGAAGAATCTTAGTGGAGGACAATCTTCTCACCCATTCCCAGTTGAGGTTTGGGTTGATTTTGAGGATCTTTCTTTCCGAAATGAGAAGACATTTTCAGAGGCCAGTCATGTAGGGGTTTTACCGAGAGAGCTTCACTTGGGTTTGGGAAAGGTCCTTGAAGCAAATATGGGTAGCATTCACTCAGCGAAGGCCATGTCCTCTCTAAATCTAGGTACGAATGGTTTGGTAGCAGATTTGGAAGTTGGGTTTTCGGAGAAGAGCCCTGAACGAGGGTCCCCACCTCCTCGAGCTATAAGGGGGCGTCGTGGTGGTAGCTCTCATGGTGGTTTCTTGGATGGGGGAAGGAGTGAATATGGCCTCCTGGTTGGAGCTCAAGCTCCTCAAGAGCCGCTGGCGAGAGTGGAGCCGAAGTCCTGGAAGCAGACCA
>JAULJZ010184891.1:0-21857 GCA_032270985.1 Heliamphora pulchella | reverse complement strand
GCCCATCTACCTCTGGTACTTTGCTCTTCGACCTCTGTTGGTTCCCTCTCGGTTGTCCTTTGGACCTGTGGTTTGATCCTTGGTGGTTCTGTTGTCAGTCTTTTTTGTTGATGTTTCCCAATGATGACTGTCTTGATTGAGGTTCTAGCACTGGTATGGATTTTTTGCTCTCTTCAATAGTGGTTTGCCTGTCTCTATCCTTTTCTCCCCATTGGTTGGGGAGCATGACTATCTCTATGAGACTAGGCTTACCTTGGTTTGGGTCAGTGAAATTTCTTTGTCCTTGTCAGTTCCTTGATTTTAGTTAGGCCTCTTATGACTACTATGTTTTGGTTTTATCTGTGATTTTCTCCCTACCATGCGGGTTGTGCATGGAACGTGTTTTTATTCGCTAGTTCCCCCCCACTTTTAAGCGGGGGTTGGGTCCTTTTGTTTTTAAGGTATTGGTTGTTATCTGGGGTTGACTTAGTTATAGGAAGCTTTCTCTCTTTATGGTACTGTTGTATTTACCTGGGGTACGCCCCTTGTAAACATGTATACTTTTTTTTTTTATGTTATATTTAATTACCCAAAAAAAACGTTTGGAAAACCCAGCGGTCGCCAACATTGAAGATGGCCACCGCCACCTCCAGGCGCGCATAAGGCCCCCAGGCGCGCTCGAGCTAGGCTCATTCGCTCATTCTCACTCTCTCTCTAGCCTTCCTGCGCTCTCAAACTCTCTCGTGTTCTTTCTTTGTCTTTTAGCTTTCATGTTCTTTTCCCTTTCTTTTGCAAGTACTCCTCTTGACACATGATGTTCACACTATTATTCGTGATTCCATTCCTTTTCATGGGGGGGTCAGGACCAGGGAGACGATGATTTAGGGGCGTGCCAGGGCCCCTCTGCTGCTAGAGTCACATCCGCGCAGCCCATTGCTGCCATGGATGATCTCGTTCTCGACGCGGAGCATGCCTCTTACCGGGCTGCTGAGGAGGCACGGGCAACTACTGAGGCTCAGGCAGCTGCTGATGCTGCTGCTGAGGTCGCTGTGGCCGATTTCTTTGATCCTAACGCTGGAGAGGGTCCTTCGGCGCCTTTCGACCTACATACATACGCTCTACTACCCCATCGCGTAGTTCCACGTAGGATGAGATGCTACGAGCCTCCCACTGACACGATTGCTGCTAACGTTCTTCTACGGGAGCCTAACCACCATATTTCTCGACAGCACCCATTGGTAAGTTTTTCAAACTTTACTGTTTCAAATACCAAAGCGTGATATATCAAACGTAGACGTATGCCTAGGATCCCCCCATATGATGATGATACGATTTGATTATGGTGATGAATGATTTATTTTGATGATGGTACGGATGATAAATGGTTGTTTGTGTGACTTGTTTGAGATCTTAGCTTAGGTACTCTTGCAATTGAGATTAAAATAGTAGGGACACTTAGGATTTTTGAACTAATAACGAAAGGGGCACTTATTTTAGTGAAAATCACAAAATAAAAGGCTTGAATTTTCTTTTTAGGAAAAACATAAAGATGAAGGGGGATTTTTGTTTTTGTTTTTTAGGCATGAAAACTAAAGAAAATTTTTTTATCAAAAATCCTAAAATTATAGGCAACTTTGTCAAAAATTTCTAAATAATGCAAATTTTCAAATTCTAGAATTCTAAGGGGTATTTTTTGAAAATCTAGAAAATTAAAAAAAAATTGAGAATCCTTAGAAAAATTTTAGAAAGAATCTTAAGAAAATTTGGGCAAATTTTAGGACAGATCCTAAAGAATTTTTAGAAGTCTTTAGAAAATCTTAGAAATTTTAGAAACTTTAAGGAAGATTTTTTAAAAAAATCCTAGAAGAATTTTTAAAAAATTTTAGGAAAAAATCTTGAAAAATCCTAAAAAATTCTAAGAAAAACTTTGAAAAAAACCTAAAAATTTCAAGAAAATTCAAAACAAATTTAGGAAGATTTTTGAAAAATCCGAGAATTTTTAGAAAATTTTAAGAAAAATGTTGAAAAATCCTAGAAAAGTTTAAGAAAAACTTTGAAAAAAAATTAGAAAATTTTAGAAAATCTTAGGAAAATTTTAAGAAAATCCGAAAAATTTTTACGAAAATTTTTCTAAAATCCTAGGAGCATTTTTAGAAAATTTTAAGAAAAACTTTGAAAAAAACCTAGAAAATTTTAGAAAATCTTGAGAAAATTTTAAGAAAATCTAAAAAAAATTTAGGAAGATTTTTGAAAAATCCTAAAAAATTTTAAGAAAAACTTTGAAAAAAACCTAGAAACTTTTAGAAAATCTTAGGAAACTTTTAAGAAAATCTTGGAAATTTTTAGGAAGATTTATTTATTTATTTTTTTTTATATTTTTTATTTTTTATTTTTTTATTATTTTTTTAATTATTTTTTTTATATATACATATATTTTTAGAAAGAATGGGTATCTTCAAAATGATAGAGTCTGGCGCGTCAGGACTTCAGGGTTCTTAGTCTTTTACGAGGACATGAAAAAATCAAAAGATCGTCACTTATACATGAATCTAGGGTAGGAAGGTTTACCTGATTTATCAGGACTTAGAGAAGACCGAAGGGTCGTCACTTACACACGAACTTAGGGTTAAGGTGTCTAGTTTTCTAGGGCTTCAAAACACCGAAGGGTCATCACTTACACACAAACCTAGGGTTTTTTATTGCTTTTGATTATCTGCTATGTTTAATCTGCTCTTTATATATCTTCTATTTGTCTTCTCCTTTCAGGCTAGTCGCTATGTCCGTGGCTTCGGAGGTTCTGCCTCTGGAGAGGTGTTGGAGTAGTATGATACCCTTCCTGCTCCCAGTCGGGTTATATTGATGCCTCTGGTTTTGCTCGCTTCATACCCTTGTTGGGTAGAACGAGCAATGACAGGGTCTGGCTGACAGCCCTAGCCGAGCGGTGGTGGGATACCACCAACACCTTTCATTTTACCACATTTGAGACCACTCTGACGCCTCTTGACTTTGCACTGATCACCGGTATCAATGTTGGAGGAGCGCCTATTCCGTTTGATCCGTCTATTACCCAGTCGACTGACGCTCTACTGTACTTTCTCGGAGCCATTCCAGCACAGATGGATAGAGACCGTGTCAGATATACGTGGTTTTTCGATCATTTTTTCCATTTCTAGTGCACCAAGCCTCGCCACTATGAGTGGGTCGCCCGAGGCTTTTTGATGTATATGTTTGGTACCTCCTTGTTTTCGAACAAGGAGAATACTGTTCATCTACATTATTTAGGCGCCCTGGCTTATCTGGATCGGGTTGCTTCATTCGACTGGGGAGGAGCTGCTCTCACTCTCTACAGCTTTATGAGGACTCTCACTCGATTCCCCCAGGAGCTTAGTGTCGGGGGATACTGGAGGGTCTGGGAGGTATGATTTAACTTTTGTACTTTTTCATTCATTTATGTTCTTTATTATCCATCATCTTCTTGCTGACATCTTTTCTTTGCAGCTGTGGACCTATGAGTTCCTAGGGCTTCATGTCCCGGCGAACTCGGTGGCAGACCCTCTTATCATTCCCCGTGCAGCCCGGTGGTCCCATGGGTTGAAGGGGAAGAAGGTTGGAGAAAAGGACATTGATCGCTTCTGAGTTTCACTATACCGGCTGACCCCTGACCAGGAATCATTTTCTCTATTCTCTATATCATACTGTACTGCACTGTACTATTTTTGTTCTTTCCTGCTCTGTACACTGATCACTGTATTCTGTTCACTAATCGTTATATTGCACTGTATTTACTGATTACTATATACTGTACTGTTCACTGTACTCTACAAGTTCACTGGGATGTCTGGCAGGGAGTAGAGGATCGGGCTGGCGCAAACCTGATGCGCAGTCGGGATATCGCTTCTAGGCGGATCCAGCTGGAGGGTTCATTTGGACGGGAGTACTATCTAGGAGAGCGAGTGGTTCGCCAGTCACTCGGCCTGGATCACTTCCAGATCCCAGTGGTCCGTCCAGCCTGTATGCGCCGAACCGATCACCTGAGCCAAGTAGATCTTCTTTTAGAGCTAGTGGGGACGCATGCTGTGGAGCTGCTGGTACCAGAGGGGGACTACACAGCCTGGGCCCGGGCCCGTCTGTTAGGACCACTAGGTCCTGGTCCGGCTGCCCCTAGTGGCAGGAGGTGGGGACAGGCAACGAAGGATGCTGATGTTGGTGCTGCTGGAGTTGCTGCTGCCGAAGCTGCTGCCACTGGTGATGCTGCTGGTTGGATGCGGGGTTCAGAGATTCCATGGGAGATCCAGACTACTAGTAGTATATGGCTACCCCTTCCCTTTGCCGGTTCCTATTCTGCCAGCACTTGAGTTCAGGGCTGAGCTCAGTCAAGTTCGTCTTTGTCCTTTCTCCATTCATTTGGTTGCTTTCTTTGTTTTACTTACACTGCCTCACTTTCTTTTTGCAGGTTAATCAAGCGTGGCTAGATCATCTACTGCTGGTTTTTACGAGTCAAAAAGCACTGATCCGTCAGCTTTACGCCACTGTCCGAGCGGCCGGTATTACTTTTACTCCAGCGGCTATAGTAAGTGTCCTCACAACCCCTTTTAACCTTTCTGCACTTTTCCTATGCTCTGTTTTGATCCTTGTTTTCTTCTGACAGCCTCCGGTACCAGCTGCTGGCATAGTACCACCGCGTGCTCCTGCTCCTTCACCTACCCCTGCTCGAGGTCGTGGTTCTCAGGCATCTTCTCGAGCCTACTCCAGAGGGTCCGTTTCTTCTGCTCGGAGTAACTCTAGGGCCGTGTCTTCTTCTTCTGGCAGCAGTAGCGATGACGACATTGAGAGGCTCTTTGAGGAGATTAGCTCAGACGAGGCCGGTCCTTCTTCTCGCCTGGTCCGCCATAGACATTCTTGAGAGAGAGAGACCCCCCTCCCCAGTTACTTTTACATTTTCATTACTTTTTATGGGCCTGCGTTCCCCGATTTGATACATTTATGGGCCTGCGTGCCCTTGTCATTACTTATTGGGCCTGGGTGCCCCAGTTTACATTTTGATACACCTTGCTACTTTTTGATGCGTTTTGGGCCTTCGTGCCATTTATTACTTCGCATGTTCATCTTTCTTTTTGTTTGCTGTTCAAATTGTCTTGGATGCGCGATACAAATGTCAAGACTTACACAGAATGCAAAAACTACAAATTGATACATGCTTGTCACTTTTTAACATGGCGGTCGATATAATCAACATGGCGGTCGCCATTTGCCACAAATGCTTACATGGCGGTCGCCATTTGCCACAAATGCTTACATGGCGGTCACCAGTTCCAACATAGTAGTCACCTGATCAAAGGGCTGATGTCACTGTACTATACTTTTTAGAGTTTGCGGTTGCCAGCTTCAAGGTGGCGGTCGCCTCATTGAACGTGCCTTTTGCCAAAATTTTGATGTTCCGCCCTTTCCTACCTTATAAAAACAGCCCTGAAGGCCCGATTTTCTGTTATTCCGACTCAGATGGCTTCTCCTCTTTCTGCATGGATTGAGGCATTCTCCCATATCGAGCGTTTAAACTTTACCCCTTTCGGCCTTAATGCCCTTTTCTCACTGAGGACCGTGAAGATTAACAAACATTTACTGTCAGCTATTGCACAACTATAGGATCCGCAGTCTCACGTCTTTTGATTTGGCCGTGAAGAACTATGTCCCACTGTGGAGGAGTTTGCTGCTATTTTGGATTTGGCTCCACGAATCTCCGTTACCGTTTCCACTTTCTTTCTCTCGACTCGACAGCAGGTGATACAGCTTTGTGGCCTATCTAGGATGGAGGCCTCTCTTCTGACACAAGACAACTGTCTTGACATACCCTGGATCATTAATAGATTCTGTCCTGCCCGTGACCTTAGTGATCTCAACTTTCAGCTGCGGCGACGTTATGCTCTCTGCTTCTGTCTTTTTGCCCAGTATCTTCTTATCCCCTCTGATGGGCGGGTTAGTTGCGCGTTGATTGACATTGCTGGTCAGATGTGGATGGGGAGAGACTTCGTGCCGTTTGTTTTATCCGAGACACTACTGGGTTTAGATGCTGTTCATCGTGGTGAGACCACCACCTTTACTGGCAGTCCTTTGCTTCTTCAGGTAAGCACATCATTTTTACTCTTCACCAAACTCTGTCACATTGTAAAGCTTTTCTCTTACTGTTCTAACTTTTGCTGCAAATTTTGCTAATGGAGAAGGTGAATCTTGTACAGAAACCACCTACCGATAGGCACAGTGCTGCAGCTTTCTTTTACCGCCCCTGTTATCAGATATGTGACACTAAAGCAGTCTGGCGACAGTACTTCTCATCCCTGACTGGCCCCGATATCACCTGGCAGTGCCTCTAGTGGCGGATCCCTACCATGACTCTAACTACTATGGATCACCCTGGCGTTTTGCTGATTGGTCTTCATCAGACTACCTTCTACTACCCTTAGAGGAACATGCGGAAGTTTGGGCAAAGTTAGATCATCTTTCCCAATATTCGAGGACGTCTGTTTTCATCTGTGCTGCGGGCTTCATTTCTAACACTGTATCAGGATGCCTGGCCTTCTCATTCACGTATGGAAATGCAGGAGCTGCAATGTCCTGAGCTTTCTGCTAAGTACAAGACATGGCTGCTGCAAAATAGGGAGAAGAAGGACAAGGAAGAAGGGAAACAAGCGACGAAAAGGAGAAAGACTTAAAAACTTCTGCTTTGTTTCAAAAAATTTCACAGCTTTCTCTTTTTTTTTATTTGTAGAGTTTGGAACTTACGTGTCCTTCCTTTCAAAAGCTTTGTAATTCTGAATCAAAGTAATGAAAACTCCCACTTTATGTTCAAGAGGGTTCAAATTTATCTAGTTTTTTTTTAATTAAGTGACTTTATTATCAAAATTCAGAAACAAATTTGCACTAGTCTTACTTAGATTCAAAGATGGTTAAAAGAAAAGAATGTGGCCAAACTTCTTAAAAGAAGCTGTCTACATATCCCAAAAAGATGGAATCAGGCCATAACGTAGTTCGGGCTTGGTTTACACTCGGGTATTAACACTCTCCTTTTGTGGTGCCCTAACTATTACCAAGGTCGTCCTTTCGGGTTTTCGACCATGCGGGCTTCTTTAACTTTTGTCTGAGTTGCCTTTTCGATTTTCAATTCAGCGAGCTTTTCTTTTATCTTTATTTTTACCCCAAGGATAGTACTTTTTGAGTTGATCGAGGTTTACTTGAGTGGAGAACACATTGCCATCCAAATCTATAATAATGACTGCACCACCGGTCATGATGGTTTTGATGAGAAATGGTCCGGACCAGTTTCGCTTGAACTTGCCTCTCGAGTCAAAGATAGGAGCTCTGATTTCCTTAAGAACCAAATCTCCTTCTCTAAGGTCTCAGGTCTTGACCTTCTTATTAAACGCTCGAGCTATTCTCCTCTGGTATCCCTGTACATGAAATAGAGCCTGCAACCTTCTTTCATCAAACAAGAGCAATTCTTCCATCTAGTTCCTTTACCATTCTGCTTCCGAAATATTGGCCTTAGCCGCTACTCTTAGTGAGGGCATTTCCACCTCAATGGAAAGCATGGCTTCCATCCCGTATACTAAAGAGTTTGACGTAGCTCCCGTCGAAGTTCTGATTGACGTTTTGTTCGTCCAATCATAAGGTTGGCCTCTACTAATCATCATTGGTTCTTTAATAAAATTTTTCAAATGCATACAAATAAAGAAAATAGAGGTAAAAAGAGAATATCCAAAATCAAATATGAAAAATTCATAATATATGTACATAGCACTCCAAATTAGAATAAATAAAGAGATAAATCTTAAGTCTTACGGCATGCAATTTCTAACTAACGGGTACATGGAGCACACACACATGCGATATTATTAAAATAACCTAAACTATCATTATTCAAGTAAAAGGGCAAAAATATGCCAAAAGATGCTAAAAATAGACATGAACTTTGCTAATAATATTATCAAAATCCTAAACCAATTTAAACATGCTTTCAAATGGAATAAACAAAACATTCACTAAAACTATCATGCATGTTATCAAATTGTATAAAAAAAAGTAACTAAAATAAAAAAATGACAAGAGAACACCTAAAGATTAAAGAAAAAGAAAGAAAAGATTTACAAAAGAAAGCTAAAAATAAAAAGGTTAGAAAATGCTATTAAACTAATAAAAAAGAAAAGCTAGCTATTCATATTCTAAAGGAGATAAAAGAAAATAAAGATAAAAGAAAACAAAATGGAAGAAAATTACACTTAAAGAATGAGAATTAGATTAAAAGATTTTTTATAATTTTTAGGTTTAATAAAAATGAAGAAAAAGAAAGATAAGATGAAATAAGTATTATGAAAAAAAAAAAAAAATTATATAGAAAAGAAAATAATACTTTAAAAGAAGAATAAGTACTAACATTAAAAGAAAAGAAATACTAATAAAGAGAAGATTAAATTAATATTAAGAGAAAGAGAAAAAAAAAAGAAAATAGGATATTATAAGAAAATTTAAAGCTAGCAATTAAAAGAAAATGCTAGAAAAAAATTTACACTATTATAAAAAAAGAAAAGAAAATGAAAGTTAGAAAAAAAATGTTAAGCTAAAAATAAACCAAAATTGAGTATTAAACTAATGTTACAAGAAAAGAAAATAAAATGGAATAGAATGCTATTAAAAGGAAAATTAAACTAATTAAAAGAAAAGAAAAGAAAGTAAATGTTAGAATATTAAATTAACATAAAAAGAAAAAAAAAAGAGAAGAAATGAAATACTATAATTAAATTGGTGTAATCTTGACAATTACAACTATTTTTATGTAAGTGCTTATATTATAACAATAACGACATTATTTAGTCGTATCGTCAAATTGTGTTAACACTAATTTGATGAATAAATTAAAGAAAAAAATAATGTGCTTAGTGTGGATGTGTGAACTATGCAATTAATAAAAATACTAAATAAAACGAATTAAATAAGACACAAGATTAACTATACGAATGAAAGAAATGTGCGAATTGAAATTGAATTTAACCCGATCACCCCAAAAGAGAAGGAATGGAGTTAGAAATATCGGCAGTCCAAACAAGGTACCTGAATTGCTTAGGAATCCTCAAGTCGGGGGAATGGTGCTTCAATGGTCCAATCATCGAGTGACGATCCAAGCAAGGCTTTCAATGTAGGCATCGAAGGTTCGGATCCCAGTATTTCGGCAGGGCTTCGGCGTTGGGGCTCGAAATTGCTCGGCAACTCGGCAGAGCTTCTCTCACTAAACCTCTCTCTAAAATTCTCTATTCAAAAGCGTACCAAAGGTACGGTATTTATAGAGTTCATAAACCGATGACATGCTGTCACATTTTAGGGCATGTCAGGCCAATTGGAGTTGGCGGTCGCCATAATGTAAGTTGGCGGTCGCCATGTTTTTGAAGGATTCCTCAAAGTTCTATGGCGATCGTCACAATACAAGTTGGCGGTCGCCGGGTTAGAGGTGGCGGTCGTCACTTTTGGCTAGGGTTTCCAAGAGGTTCTATTGGCGGTCGCTACAATAAACATGACGGTAGCCTTACTTGGGCAGCAAGTTTCAATGGTTCGACAAAATTTACTTGGTTTAACGATTTTGGGTTCGAATACCGAGCTTAGATCACTTCCCGATGATCGAACTGAGGCAGCATTCCACCTGTTTTCATCATTGGATTCACCTAAGATTAGGCGGAGTCAAATTGGGGTGTCTACACCATACTCGCGGAATCATCATCCGAACAAATGGTTATGCCAAAGTACAACACTTACCACAGTCGACAATCATTTCTCGACTCTAAGAACTCTGAACAACTCAAAACTCCAAACAATACCCGAATCCACACTCACAAAAGTCTATCAGAAACTCACCATGTGAATATCACAGCCGCACGGTCCTGACAAATTCCCGCTCTGCCAAGAGCTAGATGTACAACCATATCCACACAATCTAGAACAAGCTGCACACAACGGTCAACAATTCTCAGCTGATCACTATAGCAAGAACACTATATGTCAACACTGATTCCCTTGTCAACGAGAACAGGAACAAGCATTTCTGGTCTACAATTCGACCTTACAGGGAACACAACCCAACTGGTTCAACCCTCCTACAAAACGAGCCACATGACTAGGTTACCATAATCTATCATGTTTACCACACTCATACGTACTCCTTTACGGTTTTCCACCGTCGGATAATACTAGCCCCATCATACGATTCTTTCCGATCCCCAACCGCGAGAGTAATCGAATCCCAAGTCATACACACGAATACTCAACATTCAAGAAGGCACATATCGATCACAGGCATCGTAATCCACGACTTCTCACTTATCGCCCCAGGTTAGCCAAATCACACGGTACATTACTGAACCTTATTACTCCACACTTCGTTCCTATGGGCAAACAACATACTCACCTCTTAACCTAAGGTTGAACACAAACAACCTCCCGACATATCACACTCAGGATACGCTGTCTCAGCACTGACCTACCACATGCACTAAGCACGGTTCCCAAACATGAACTCCTGATCACTAGGGTAACAACCAGACCAAAAACCTGAATTCTCATAGGAATCTCGCAGAACTACTACTCATCGCAGGTTAGAATCATATCCCGAACCCATACTCATTCCAATACTGTTGCGACCCATGCTCTTCCCAGCATATCTACAACTCATATGCATCCCCATATCTTTCAGCTCACTCACTCAAAACTCAATTCCCAAACTTTACGAAGATATATAACATCCAAGGTCATCAGACCTAACTCTGACTACCAGCAACATCCTCAAATAGTACTCTAACTACCGTCAACATCCTACTGACCACCATCAACATCCTGACTACCAGGAAATATCTCCAAAACCATACATTCTGCTATCTCAATACACATCCACTATGTTCCTGTCTATACTCCATCCTGAGCGCGCGGCTCATGACATAATATGGCTCAAGACGTACCTAATCCATCACGTAGTTAAAACCACGTACATCAACCTTACCCAAAAGGGATTATCACGATCCACAGATCCATCCACCGATCTAGTTATAACAACTGATTCACAGGGTCTCCAACACCCCATTGCCCCTACTCTTAAGGCTATCCTTAACACAACTCTAACCTCCCATAGCATACTCTTAGAGGAGTCTCTGCTCATGAAGACACTCAACAGTTTACCAATCGAGGCTAACCTCACTCGATTGGACCCAACTCACAGAAGAGTTCCACAATACACCAAGCGATCGACGCTCACCCATAACCTTACCCTTGCAACTAATAGCAACCAAGTCGCACATTCAAGACCTAAACCACTGTCTCGTCGTCTCAAACGGTGTACAGGTTATATGGAAAGAAAACATGAAACACGACAACCTAAGGTCGATCTATCATGTTATTTCTAACACATACCACATAATCATGATAACACATACCCACAATGATTATGCAGACACAACACCGATACCGAGGAGAACCAGCAAGAATGACGCATCACTTTGGATCACCTACTTAGATTTCCCTGCTAAAAATCACATCAGCTAAATGCGTTTCTAACTCGGTTCCCATGTTTGTTAATCCAAATGCCCAAAGACAAGACTAATCAATCCTAAGGTCCAACCTCCATGCTCACATATACATGGCATCAACATGCTCAACAACTAGCATGCTCATGTTCTAAACACAGGCAACCAAGCACACATATATCTTTCCTCACAAAGAAACGCACATTCTTCCCACAGCTCATAGGTATTCAAACCCAGAGTTCTGATACCAAGTTATCACGCCCCAAACTCTGAGTCATGCAAAAAGCTACTAAATAACCACCAAAACTGGCTAAACAAGGGATGAAAACCATAAAGCCCAGACAAGGCTAAAATCTTTGTAAAACGCACTACTGGGGGTTTATTTGATTTTCAATGGATCCATTGTCAGGTTTGCTTCCTGAAGGAGGATGTGTCCTTTTGGGTTACTTTTGTTTATGGCCTTAATACCCTGAGGGAAAGAACCAGTTTATGGAGTCAAATTATCTCTACTGCTCCTGGTTTGGATAGGTCCCCTCGGTTGATTTTGGGTGACTTCAATGCTGTCAGATACCCCCATGAGCAATTTGGTGGGAGTTCTAAGTGGTCGGGCCATATGGATGATCTTAATAAATGTCTTTTTGAGGCTGAACTTGATAATCTCCGTTATAATGGTATTCAATTCACCTGGTCTAATAACTAAAGTGATGAGAATTTTATTAAATCCAAGATTGATCGTGCTTTGGTCAATGAGGCCTGGGTTGTTAATTTGCCTCAAACTAGTGCTCTTTTTTGTCCTCTAGACATCTCGGATCATGCGAGAATTGAGATTCTTCTTAATTTTGAAGGGTACAAAGGTAGGAAGCCCTTTAAATACTTTGACTTTTGAGCCAAGAACCCTGAATTTTTGCCTTTGGTTAAGAGGGCTTGGCAGGAGAATGTTGTGGGGTCTGAGGTGTATCAAGTTACCCATAAGCTTAGACTTCTAAAAGCCCAGCTTAAGAACTTGAATAAGGAGTCGTATAGTGACTTGTCCACTAGAGTGGTGTGTCAGAAAGCTGTCCTTGAGGACATGCAGGTTTGGTTGGATAGTAGGCCTTTTGATCGTGCCTTAGCTACCCAAGAAAGAGAGGCTTATAGGTTGTACATGGAGCTGAGTCTGGCCGAGGAGAGTTTTCTTAAGCAGAAGGCTAGAATTCAGTGGTTACTCCTTGGTGATCAAAACTCTAAGTTCTTTTTTAAGTCCATTAACTTCCAGCGTAATAAGTCCCGTATTTCCACTGTTACCCGTGATGATGGTTCTATTTGCACTGATCGTCAGGGCATATCTGATCATATTGTTGGGTATTATAACGACTTTCTAGGTACTCGTGCGTGCTCTGTGGATATCGATGTTAATGAGATTCGGGGTCTTATTCAGAATAGGTTGTCCCCCCAGAGTGCTGTTAGTATGGTAGGTGAGATTATTGACGCTGAGATTAAGAGCACGATGTGGTCTCTGAAAGCTAACAAAGCCCCTAGCCTAGATGGGTTCTCCACGGGTTTTTCTAGGTTGCCTAGGAGGTGGTGGACCCTGATGTTACCAAAGCCGTTAAAAGTTTTTTTAAGTCTGGTCATATGTTGTGGGAAGCTAACACAACCGTTATCGCTTTGATTCCTAAAGTCCCTAACCCTTCTTCTATTAAGGAATATCGCCCCATCTTTTGCTGCAATACTATCTACAAATGTACCTCCAAGATCATTGCTAATAGGATTAAGGGGTGTTCGCCTCAAATTATCTCTCCCTCCCAATATGCCTTTTTTACGGCAGGCGGATAGCTGATAATATTTTCTTATCTCAGGAGCTTCTTACGGATTATCACAAACAGAATAAAGGTCCTCGCTGTGCGCTTAAGGTTGATCTTATGAAAGCTTACGACAATGTTAGGTGGGATTTCATGGAGATTGTTTTGAGATGTATGGATTTTCCTGATAAGATGGTGTGGTGGATTAGGGAATGTATGGTCTCTCCTAGTTTCTCTATTAGCATTAATGGGGAGCTTAACGATTTTTTCAAGGCAAGAAAGGTCTTAGGCAGGGTAACCCCCTATCTCCCTATCTTTTTGTTATGGCTATGGAAGTGTTGTCGGGTTTATTCCAGAAACATACTACCGAGATGCCTTTCAATTACCACTGGCGTTGTGGTAAAGATAAGATTGTTCACTTATGTTTTGCTGATGATCTTATGGTGTTTGCTAAGGCCAACGTTCAGTCGGTTAAGGTTGCTCGGTGCTTGTTAGACGATTTCACTAGGTTGTCTGGTCTATCCTCTAGTCCGCCTAAGAGTGACATCTACTTTTCTGGGGTGGAGGCAAATTTGAAGATTGAGATTCTAGACATTTTGGGTTTTAGAGAAGGCCGGTTACATGTCCACTATCTTGGGGTTTCTCTTATTACTACGAAACTTACCTATAAGGACTGTAAACCTCTTATTAATAAAATTGCTAGTAAAATCTAGGACTGGACCAATAAATTCTTATCTTACGCTGGCAGACTCCAATTGATTGGATCCATTTTATTCTCTATGAAAGTTTACTGGTCTTCGTTGTTTATCCTTCCTAAGAAGGTTTTCAAGGAAGTGAAAAGTTTGCTTAGAGCCTTTTTGTGGAGTGGTCCGGATATGAAGTCTTCTGGGGCTAAGGTCTCATGGGAAGAGGTGTGTGCCCCCAGGAAGGAAGGGGGGCTAGGCATCAAGTCCCTTGTCTTGGGGAACAAAGCCGCTGTGGCTAAACACATTTGGTTCTTGCTTACCAGGGGTGCTATCTCTCTTTGGTGTATGTGGATTAAGTCTAATGTCCTTCGTGGTAACTCTTTCTGGGCGGTTAAGATTCCCCAATCAGCTTCTTGGTGTTTGAGGAAGCTTTTCCAACTGCGCCCTTTGTTCAAGCCATTTATCAAGTATGAGATTGGTAATGGTAAGGATACCTTCCTGTGGTTGGATCCCTAGCACCCTTGGGGTTCTATCCTCGAGGCTAGGGGCTCTCGTATCATTTACGATTCGGGCCTGCATCGGTTGTCCAAAGTTCAAAGTGTTGTTGACCAAGGTGTCTGGAGGTGGCCGTCGACAGTCTCCATGGACCTCATTGAGATGGCTAGAGAGGTTAGGTTTTCTCCTGACTCCTCTAGGGATAACAGTATTAGTTGGCTTCTGAATAGTGGAAAATTTTCCATTGGTTGGTTGCGAGGGGCGATTCGTGAGCGAAGACCCAGGCCTAGTTGGCGTAACATTGTTTGGTTTAAGCAGTATATCCCGCGGGTTAGCTTTATCCTTTGGGTAGCTATTAGGAGGAGGCTTAATACTGGTGATAGGCTTAGGCTTTTTGGGATAGCTTATGACTATAGCTGTAGTTTGTGTTCTGGTTTTGAGGAGACCCATGATCATCTATTTTTCCAATGCACTTATGCTAATCAAGTGTGGTCTTGGGTCCTGAATAAATGTAAGCCTAGTTGGTCTGAGCAATCCTGGAACTCTTGGTGGACTAAATTTGCTAGTAGTGGTGGTGGCTCGGCTCTGAGCTCTCTGGTTCGTTGGCTAGCTCTTTCTACGACCATCTACTGTATTTGAAAATAGCGTAATTTGTAGAAATTTCTAGGTAAGGTCCGCCGGTGTGAGATTGTGTTTAAGGAGATCTGTGAGCTTATTAGGGGAAGAATTTCTTCTAGTCGTAGGCTTTCTGATTCCCCTACCAATAGGGCTATTCAAGAGGAGTGGGGTGTTCCTCCGGACATTTTTGAAACTAATTGTTGATATGCTTTTCCTTTTCTTCGCAGGAGAAGGCTAGCTTTCTTATGAGTTTTGGGTTATTTTGTTTGGAGTGTTGAGGGCTATTATCTAGAGAGCATGGTGGTTCTGCTTTATCTTATAATTACTCCTACTAGTTCTTTCTCTGTGCAGAATAGCTTTGAAGGTCTAAGGAGCAGTGAGACTTGGGTTTTTTAGTTGGAGTTGGAGCGATACACTTTAAGTGAGAGTAGTGAGGTTGGCTAACTTTATTAATTATGTTTGTTCCTTGTGTACTTGCGGTGGTGTATGGGGCCCTACTTCCCCTGTGGGTGTTATCCCACGATGGCAGTTTCCTCGTCTGTTGAGAGATTTGCTTCTACCTCTTTCTTGGAGGGCTGAGTGATACAGAGTGTGTGGAGTGTGTGAGGCCTTTTGCATAGGTGCATGTGTTTTCTTTTTTCCTTTTCTTATTGACTCATGTCTTCTCAGGTCTCTGGTTTTTTCATATCCCAAGAGGAAGAAATCTCGCCTTCTTCCGTAAGGTGGCTGATTGCTGTTGTCAATCCTTCAGGTTTTGGCTACTACTCATCGGCTGTAGGTAAATGCCCCAGTCCACAGTGGGGCCTACTATCTGTGGCAGTTTCTTGTTATATCTTGGTCTGTTTGTGTTGTTTAACAGTTGGTGGATGTTTTACTCTCCCTAGCTTGTTTTTTTTTCTTGTTTTTTTTTTTTGGTTTCTAGTAGGATGTTTTACAAGGGCCCTGGTGTGTACGTTTTTGGGTGGTTGTGTTTATCATGTGGTCTCAGTTTTGGTAGATTTCTTCAGGCCTAGTCTGTTGGCTGTTCATAGTGCTCCAGATTTTTGCCCCAAATTTTGCTCCAAAATTCTATTTTTGTTTGTAAGTAAATTCTGATTTACATCCCTAGTCTCTCCTTTCTGTCTGTGGCTAAAGTGGCTTTCTGTGGTTTGTTGATGGTTTCTGTCTGAAGTGGTCTTTGGTGGTAGAGGTTTTACTATTCTAGGTGCTGCGATTTTGTGGTGGGGTGTTCGGTTAGCCTCTTTGGTTGTTTACGTTTTTCATGTTGGTCTTTAGGGGTTTGGCCTATCTTTTATGTGGTTGTATCAGTGGCATCTCTTTTGTCTATTGGTAGTTGTTAGCTGTCTAGTTATGGCTAAGCCGAAAACCTTTTTTTATGATTTTGGTTTTTGCTTTTGGTAGTGTTTGTAAGGCCTGGGGTATGCCCCTTGTATTTTGTTCCTTTTTTTTCTTTTATGCTTCAGTTAATTACCCAAAAAAAAAAGAGTAGCCTGAAAGACTATGATTCCAGCCTCATAAGCCGAGCCTTTAAAAACAAAATACACGTTTTGGATAAGAAAACCTTTTAAAAGAAGTTTAGGCTGTTCTAAAATCTCCCTCAAAGCAGAACAGTTTGAATGAAGCATAAATCATTTGAAAACACTGTTTGTAAACCGTTTGCACCAACTAACGAAAAACGTAGTATGATACTACGAAAAAAAATAGCCAACCCATAGTTCTCTCGAAAACATAAAACATGCATACATCAGCCCACGGCCATAAGAAAAGCATATGCATTACAACATGTTATAACCCAACATGAAACATATACCAAAAGGTATAAACTACCTAACAAAGACCAAATAACAGGGTCTCGTCAACAGCCACCTTCAGGCACCTCAAGGTAACCCTATAGGACCACATCCACCTGAAAAAGATTTTACAACAAAATTTCACACCGTGGGCTGAAGTCTAATAGAAACATACTATAAAACTGTAAAACAGGTTATACAATCATAAGTATACAAACTTAACCACATGAGCCAAAAAGGTTTTCCATCCCAAAATTACAAGTTTTCCATCAGGCTAACACGAACCTCAAAATGATTTTATTTCATAAAATCTCACGTTTCAATCCTTAAAACCATATATTGCAAATAGTGCAAATAACCTGCCATAGTTAAGGGAAAAACAGTAACCAAAACATTATTTTCCACTCAGAGCACACAACCGAGGAAAGATAAATGAATCATATGTACCGACTCCGTCATAAAGGGACGAAGGTAACAACTATAGACTCATGCCCATTACCTAATCCCTAAATCATTTAAGACCTGTTAGGTAATGACAAGTTCTATACAGAGCCACCACAATGTAACTGCTTAATTTACGGGCCCGAAACCTGATGGTACAAAGAACCTAACACTTAATTTACGAAAACTAATCCGAAGGCATAAAGCACCTACTCTGCGCACGTTTTCGGACTTCTACCGAGGGTAACTCGTGCCACATACCTGTTATCCCGGCACATCTAGAGAATCATTTAACAAAACCAACTCGTAGCTCGACTACAAAAATATTTTCACAAATATACATTAAACATGTATAAAAATCCATCCATCAATATGGATATCACACAAAAACATTTTCAAAATGTTTTTTCTCGTTTCCAATAAAACGTTTCAAAACTGAGACTCAACCCCAAAGGTTAGCTCCAAACCTCCAAAACACAGTTTGTCGAGATTTTTATTAAAAACCACAGTTTTTCAAAATCACCTTTGAAAACCATACATCCACAAGTCATATGATGTAATAAATCAAGAAAAGCGAAAAACAAACATGCTTTTTATCCGAAAAATAAGGTTTAAACATAAATATGACATTTAATGTATTTTTTATCTAGTGAAAACACATATAATTGCATGAAGCACCATTTAACAACAGTAGGGTCTAAAATCCTACCTCGGTGAGCCAAAAGCTCAACGTCTCAAAAATCGAACCTTGACGAAACAAAATTTTGTTCGGATGAACGCGAAGCTACCGGCACCAATAGTACGGATCCGCTGTCAGTTTACTGAAAATCAAGCTCTTGGCCCATCAAAATCTAGAGAGAAGGCAGAAAAAATTGAAACATAGCTTAGAAGTTAAGTTTTTCCAAAATATCTCAGGCTCCAGATATTTATAAGCATCGTAAAAACCCACGGTTCAGTCGACTGGACCCCCAATCCAGTCGACTGGATGAAGCTACTGGAATAGCGAAATAAGCTTTGCCGACATCGTTCAGTCGATTGAATCCCAGTTCAGTCGACTGGATCTCCTCCCAGTCGACTGGGGACACCCGTCCAGTCAACTGGACTTTTGGGAAAAACGCCCCTCTACGTCAAACAGGTTTTTCAACCTTAAACCAAGCCAAACATGCCTCTTTGAACCCGAACAAGCGTAAAACTCATACGCACCAGTTGTTCTACTATGAATAAACAAAAACCCAACACTTAAATTATTCCAAAAATGAAATAGATCAGGGTCTCACAGAGCTAATCCATGCGACGTTTGCGAAAACAGACATACCGGGACGTGCTGACATTTGACAAATAAATGTTGGAGATGTGGATTAGAGGACCACTACAAGAAAAATTGTCCAAAAATTCGAAAGGACTTCGGAGTAACAACAAGAAATGAAGTTACAAATCAAAGCTCGAGACCAAGGATTTGAGATATGAATCTGCATAACGATCGGAGACAAGGACACCTTTACACATTAACACATCCACAAAATCAAGAAAACGACGCCACATGTACGAATTTCTAAGACGATGGCTACAAATAAAAAATTAGTAAAATCACCCTATAGAAGTCTACGCTAAGTTTGGGGGACCAAGCTTTCTAAAGGAAGGGAGGATGTGACGCCTGACATTTAAATTGAAGAAAAAAATAAAGAGTAGTAAATTACAAAGGTTCTAAAATAAAATTCCTAACAAAACCTTATAGTTAATTTTAAAATTAGAATCCAAAAACATACAACTATAAAAATTCAATAATTAAAAATTGAGATGAAAATATATTATATAGTTAGAAAATTTTATGCACATTCTAATTATACAATAATTCATAAAAGAACATTAAAAGTTTATCTCGAATTTTTTAGAAAATTTTGAATTTAAAAAATTTGTAATTATTAAAAATACTAATAATCGACAAATCGCAGTAAAATATATCAAATAGATATAAAATTCTAATTAAGATTTCAACATTACGATAATTCATAAAAATACATTACAAACTTATACCTAAATTTTTATATTTTCTTTTTGAATTAAAAAAATTTTACATCAAAAATTTTACGATGTATAATTTCTTATACACCGTACACTTGCAGCCCAAGTTTTTGCATGCAATGACATTTGTCCCGTTAAAGCGCCTATATATACTCACACATTTCCAGCTCAGTCGCACACAAACCACGCGAAGCTGAGAGATACTCATAGGCTTCAAAATAGAAGCTAAGAATTTCAAAATCCCAGAAGCCCCCAAACTAAACCCAATGAAGGGTTAAACTTATAACAGAAGCTTCTCTCAGCAGAGGAGAAAGAAGATGTCAC
Source organism: Heliamphora pulchella (assembly GCA_032270985.1). Taxonomy (NCBI): domain Eukaryota; kingdom Viridiplantae; phylum Streptophyta; class Magnoliopsida; order Ericales; family Sarraceniaceae; genus Heliamphora; species Heliamphora pulchella. The sequence continues at coordinate 2,169 of JAULJZ010184891.1, read as the reverse complement.
GCCCCAAAACTCAGGATTACATGAAAATCCACCAGACACCAGTTTTATGAAAATAAGTTTTCATACTATTAAATCCATCTGTTGAAACCAAAAAATATACCCAGTATACAACTCTCATAAGCAGTAAACATCCAGTTCCAACATGTGGAAATATACATATCGCCCTAAGGCGTACAAAACATGCCTTCAGAAGCAAGCATACAAAAAGAAAAAAAAAACTACTAGAGTCTTCCGCCACCATGGGCACCACTAGATCAACTCCTCCATATCATCATCCTCATGTCCTAAAAATGGTTTTACAACAAAAATTCCACACCATGAACCGAAACCCAATAGAAACAGACTATAAAGCTATAAAGCAGGATATGCAATCATATGGTGGGAGCTAACTCAACCACAAGTAAAACCAAGCATTAAAACTAATGCAAATAACGAGTTATAGTTTATCAAAACAGTAACCAAAACATTGTTCCCTCACGGATCATACCACCGTGAAAAAAGAAAAATGAATCCTATGTACCGACTCCGTCACAAAAGTACAGATGTAACAACTATAGACTCCTGCCCCTTTACCCAATTCCTACACATCGTAAGACCGATTAGGTAAATGCAAGTTCTATACGAAGCCATCACAACGTAAAAGCTTAATTTATGGGCCTGAAACCCGAGGGTACAAAGCACCCAACCTCTTAATTTACGGGGACTAACCCAAAGGTACAAAGCACCTACTCTGCGCACGTTTCTGGACTTACACCGAAGGCAACTCATGCCAAATATCCGCTATTTCGGTACATCTAGAGAATTATTTACCAAAACCAAAACCTTTCCATATTTATACATTAAACATGTATAAAGATCCATCCTTCAACATAGAGATCAAACAAAACATGTAAAAATATGAGTTTCAAAGCTATACAATATATGTATAAAAAGGAGATCCAATCCATCTACCATGGAGATCTAAGCATGAAAATACATGGTTTTCATCAAAATATTTTAAAAGTTGAGACTCAACCCCAAAGGTTAGCTCCAAACCTTCAAAAACATGATTTTCAAATATACACACCCATCAGCCCAGGTCCAGTCGATTGGACCCACCCTCCAGTCGACTGAAAAATACACTGAAAAAAGGCCCAAAATGCCCAACACTGTTCAGTCGATTGACCCCATGGGTTCCGTCGACTGAACCCATAAAACCATCATCCAATCGACTAATCCCATGGGTTCAGTCGACTGATCCTGCCCAAAAAATATTTTTCAGCTACGGTTTTCCCTTTTTGAACCCAAGATGAAGCCTCAAAACTTCTATCTAACACCCATGGACTCACACACGTCCAAGCCAATCACCAAAGGCCTCAAAAGAAATATCCAACACCGTTTTCATCCAACCGAAACGACGAAAAAAGGTTTTTAAACTAAAAAGCCAACTTTTCTCAAAACATGAAACACCTTTTCATGAATATAAAATGGTAAAGTTGCATAAGATTACATATAACACCCTCTAACAATTTTAAAGTCTAGAATCCTACCTCGATGAGTCAAGAACTTGACACCTCGATCCACGTGCAAAATCGAGCTTTATCGAAATAAAATTCTATCCGAATGAATACGTAGAGCACGATGCCTATAGCAAGGATCGGTTATTGGATCGTCAAAAACTAAGCCCCCGAGAAGTTAGAGAGAAAGTAGAGAGAAAATTATAAGAAGCTTAGCGAGTAAGTTTTGAAAATATCTTTTGAAAATATCTAACTCCAGATATTTATAGGTCTCCAAAAATATCATTTTTTTTAAAAATTTTGAAATTCGAACCGCAACTCCCTACAACCCCAGGGACCAACCTAGTATGCTTGATTAAATTCGATCATGCATCAAAACGCTTAAAATCTTGCAAAAGCAAAAATTATAAGCATGCATAAAAAAAACACCGAATATGCATATAATATAAAAAAAATTGAAACGAAATAGGATCTCACAGAAGACTCCGCAACAAGACGCCTCCACCGGACCACCGTCCACCACCGCTACCCCACCGGCACCAACACCACGCCACTGCCACCTGCTCCAACGACCCGACGCCGACATCGAGCGCCGGTCTCTCTCTCTCTCTCTCTCTCTCTCTCTCTCTCTCTCTCTCTCTCTCTCTCTCTCTCTCTCTCTCTCGCTCTCTCT
>JAULJZ010184881.1:0-21858 GCA_032270985.1 Heliamphora pulchella | reverse complement strand
GCAGCTCTGACCTGGAATCAATTTGAAGAATTATTTTTGAAAAAGTACTTCCTAGGTCCCTTTCGACAGGGACAAGTCAGAGAATTTCTAGAGCTAAAACAAGGATCTATGTAAGTAATCTAGTACGTCAACCGCTTCAAAGAGTTGAGCCAATTTGCCGCGACCATCATACCGGACGAAGAATCAAGGGCACGAAAAATTGAGTGGGGCCTAGAACCCTCTATCCGAACTAGAGTCATCTACTTACAACTTCTAACTTACACTCAAGTAGTACAAGCAACTCTATTGGCGGAAACAGACTTAGCTGACTCTAGAAGGATTTGGAACCAGAAGAAAGGAAACACTAGCTCTAGAGGACCAGTAAAAAGTAATCGAGTGTTTATTCCAAGGAAGCCATATCAATAGGAGAATAAACAAGAGAAGCCAAGGGACACCTCTACCAAATTTATAGTCTGCTTCAAATGTCACCAACCAGGACATAAGAGGTCTGAGTGCTCGCGCCTAGGACATAGGACTCTAAACGCGGGCTTCGGCTAATGACATTCGTGCCACAGGTAAAGAAGAATTCTTTGAGCAAGCTGCACTTGTAGGGGAAGAAAGTTTCGAGGAGCAGGGTGAGTGGCAGAAGCCAGTCGATCCCGGCAACGCCAATTGAAGAAATTGAAGACCGCCCTTTTTGTTCTTTTGTTTTGTTTCCACAGGTGTATTGTAATCTCTTTTTTTTTGTTAAATTTTTGGGTGAAATTGTAATCATTATGTACTTTTAATCTGTTTCAAACTCTTAATGATGTACTATTTATGATATTTAAATATGAATGAATGGCTAGAATATTTTTCTTATCTATACTTATGTATGTCCCGACGTGCCCGGAGGACGGGGCGTCACACCCACACTGAGCTCTCCGAGGAGTATAAGGCATGATTCGTGCAAGATAGGGAGAAAATAGACAAAGAAGAAGGAAAAGAACAAGTAGCAAAGAGAAGAAAGATCTGAGAGATCTGTTTTGCATTTAGAATTTTGTAGTATTCTTCTTTATTTAGAGTTTGAAACTTGCATGCCCACCCTTTATTTTCAAAACCTTGTAAATGCAGTTGAAGTAATGAAAATCCCATGTTTATATGAAAAAGATTCCCAATTATTTAAAGATTTTTTGATTCTTGCAATTAAATGACTTTATTATCAGGACTCAAAGATAAATTTGCATTGATCATTACTCAGATTCAAAGATGACTAAAACAAAGAAGGTAACCGAACTTCTTGAAAGAAGCTTCCTATGTATCCCAAAAAGTGGAATCAGATCATAACGTAGTTCGCGCTCAGTTCACTCCTAGATATTAATACTCTCATTTTATGATACTCTAACTTTTGCCAAGATCGCCCTTTCGGGTTTTTGGCCTTGCGGACTGCTCTAACTTTTGCCTGAGCCGCCTTTTTGGTTTTCAACCAAGCGAGCTTTTCTTTTTATTTTATTTTTCTCTCAAGTATAATACTTTTTGAGCTGGTCCAAGTTAATCGGAATAGAAAACATGTTACCTACCAAATCCATGATGATTACAGCACCACTGGTCATAATAGTCTTAATCAAATACGACCCAGCCCAAATTGGCTTAAACTTTTTCCTTGGATCAAAAACGAGAGTCCTAATCTCCCTAAAAATCAAGTCACCTTCTCTCAAGGCCTGGGTCTTGACTTTCTTGTTGAATGCACAAGCTATTCTCCTTTGATATCCTTGTATGTGAAATAGGATTTGTAGTCTTCTTTCATCGAATAAGAGAAGCTCTTCTATCCAATTCTTCTGCCATTCTTCTGCGGGTTGATCCGCATCTTATACTTCTTGATCCTTTTGAAGATTTCCTGCAGTGCTATGATATGGTCATCTCGATCTTTGAACTTCACAATCATATCGTCTACATACACTTCAACTTCCTTGTATATCATGTCATGCAACAAGCTAGTTGTGGCATTTTAATAGGTTGCCCATGCATTCTTCAAATTGAATGGCGTCACGCGGTAACAATAAGTGTCCCACGGTGTAATAAATGTCCTATTTTCTCTATCTTCAAGGTCCATTAATATTTGATTGTACCCAGAGAAGCCATCCATAAATGATAAAAGAGCGTGCTCCGCTGTGCTATCTACCAAGGTGTCAATGCGCGATAGTGGAAAGTCGTCCTTCGGACTAACCTTGTTGAGATTTTGAAAATTCACACAGACTCTGATGCATCCATCATTCTTTAAAACCAGCACAATGTTGGCCACCCATTTCGGATACTTAGTTACCATAAGAAATTCAGCGTTGATCTGCTTGGTGACTTCTTCTTTGATCTTCAAAGCCCATTTTGGCCGCATCCTTCTCAATTTCTGTTTGACCGATTTGGCATTGGGATACAAAGGGATATGATGTTGGATAATATTAGAATCAATTTTGGGCATATCCTCGTATGATCATGTAAAAATGTCTTTGAATTCTTTTAATAAAGTAATTAATTGCTTACATTCAACTAAAAATAACGAACAACTAATTTGGACAATTTGTGGATTAATTTCATTATCCAGATTTATTGACAAAATTTTTTCATTTAATGGTTGGGCATGCATTTCTTCTCTTCTTTTTATTAAAGTTTTTAGTTCTTCGGGGACATCCCATTCGAATTCAAAATTATCAAAAATCATACAAAATAAATCAAGCAAAGTAGGATAATCAGAACTTCATTTATTGAATTGATATCAAAGAGAGCATCGATTACAAAATCGAAAGCAAAAGAAAATGGTGCATAGATAAACATGCCATCGAACTTGACATCCAACTGATCATAACAAGACTCAGATTCCGACTTGAGACTTGAATCATACAAATTACAAAAATTTAAAACCAGCTGTGACATTCGGTGCAAGTGGGGTGGAATGACCTTATTGTCATGAGATCCTGAATATCATGTCGGAGTTTCAGACAGTTGTCAGTTGGGTGTCTGTGGCTCTGATGGTATGAGCAATATTGGGTAGGATCGTAGCGTAGCGGTAAAAGGTTAGGAGGCGGCATTGGATCAAGAAGCTTTATCAACCCTTTCTCAACAAGTCGATTCAGGGTTGTGGACAGTGAGATATTAAGAGGAGTGAAAATTCTCCTTGGCGTTTTCAGCTGCGACGGCTGTTTATTTCAAGGAGAAAGTGATGAAAGTGAAGAATTCGATCGATCTGATTGGGGGTTTAGCAAATTCACCTCGTTAGAGCGAGATACGGGGTTAGTGGAAGAGGCGGGATGATTTTGGTTGTTGGATAGGTAAGGTCTTCTCGGTTTTTGACTCAGCTCGGCCTCATCGATATCATCAGACTGGATTGCATCTTCTATCTGAATCCCGGCATCAAATAACTGCTCGAATATGGAGACCAACTATGTGATCAGATGATGCTTCAGAGGAGATTGGAGATTCTTAACTAGAATCCTCACCTTTTCCTTTTCTGTTGGTCGGTTTGTCATTTTAGCTGCTTTTCTCCTCCACCTGCTCAGAAAATCCACAAACGACTCTCTGCTTTCTTGACGAGTGGTCTCCAGCTCCAGAGTGGTCATGTCCAACTGGACCTTATAACTGTACTGGCTGACAAATTTCGTAGCTATGTCCTCCCAGATTCTGGTATTTGCTACATTAAGGGAGAGGAACCATTTCTCGACTACCCTTGAAAGAGATCGGTGAAAGAGCTGAGCTTTTCGCTGGTCATCAATTCCCATTGGCGACAGGGTACCAACATACATCTTTAGCTGAATCTGAGGGTCTCCGATGCCATCATATTTCTCCATTTCTGGCATCTTGAACTTGTCTGGAAGTTTGGTGACTGGGAACAAACGGAGTCCTTCTACATCAAGCATGTATTCTTTGACTCGTTTGGCCTTTCTCAAGACTTTTTTCCATTCGGTCGATCTTCTCTACTAGCGCGGACACCCTAGACTGAGTAGTGTTTTCTTCTTCCACCAAGATCGAACGGGGAACCCAAGGTGGCACAACAGCTTATGGTGCGTCTTGTTCTTAGTTATCATCCTAGAAATCTTTATCATTTTCATTTGTATCTTCTGGTTATCCATTTACACCAACAAAACGAGCCTGAATTGGCCAAATCTGGGCTTGGCGTTGGTTATGAACCTGAGTTTGCTGCTCCACGGCCCTCTGTATATCAGTAATCACCCTCATCAGGGCTGTCAGATTCACCTCATTATCGGCCATCTTAGATTGTTTGGCTGTCTGTTCTGAAACTCTATAAAGTCTTCTGGTTGTTGATATGGCCCAAACACGTGCAGATTGTGACCTTTTTGGATCAATGGTCTAAACTTGAAGCAAACCCTAGATCCCAAAAACAGAATTACCAGTATCAGACGCTTCTCAGAAAGGTCTTGATAACAGATAGATAACACTCCAGATACCAAAAATGGCTAACCATGAGCAGTTATAACCACAGAAACATGCCCCTGTTGGGCTCATACTAGCAGCATAGCAACTGAACATCCAAGAACCAAGGAAAGCTAAGGAGGAGATCAACAAAATTCTAGCGAGAAGGTTTATCCGAAGAATCTAAACGAAGAAATGGATTACACTCCGGCAAGAAAATAGTTCTAGGTCAAAGGGACCAATTTGACCTAAGCTTTTAATGAAAAATGGGCAGCATGCCGGTAAGAACACAAAACTAGCTCACACGGGTCTAACAAGGGTTCGAAAAAAGCAAGCTTAAACAAAAAAGGGGTATAAAACCAACAACCCGGGAAGAATTTGGAAGGGAGAAAACTATCCTAAAGGCTTCGAACCAGAACACAGGAATGACCCCGAGAAGAAAACTAACGGCATAATAAGCCAAACAAGATAAAGAACAAAACTCAGGTAAGAAGCCGAAGGAAAAACTAACCTAAACAACAAGGGATAATAGAAAACCTGGGCCAAACCCAAAAAAATGAACTAACCTAAGCCGAACAAACATTCCTAACAAACACAAACAAAACATACAATGAATAAAAAAAATAATCCTACTGGGTTAATAGCACCTAATGGGGGGTTCTAAGCTACTATATGCAAAAAGGACCGATTTTGATCAATAAACAGGGTACCTTCTCAATAGAGTCGAAAATATACCTCTCATGCCTGGTGTCATGCCTCGACGCCCGAATCATGTGAAACACGTACAAACAACCACACCAAGCTGAAAAACAACATCCAACCTAATGTTTCACTCTCAAGATACAAGACATACATACATTAAATATAATTACCAACAGACTTACATTACACGGTTCCTACACCAAAAATATGTAAAATAGTATATGATTCAAATAGGAAACAGGTCTTTTTCCCTAACTAGCTCCTCTAGATCAACCTACGTGACCGCATGCACTTGAAAAATATTTTCAAATTTCACACCGTGTGCCAAACATCAGCAGAAACTAGACAAACATATAATAAAACCTAAACATGCTGTTGCAAAAAGATATAGATATTTTGACTCATATGAGCCTCAAAAAAACTTTTATATATATAAACAAATATATTACAATGGTTCACATGCAATCATCGACTCTCACAAGCCCCACACGCAACACCTGAATGTGTAGACTCTCACGAGGCCCGAAAATAGTTCTATAAAATTCACGATGATTCGCACGCCACACATATAACTCTTGCAATCCACACAACGCAACACATGCAACCCTCACAACGCAACACATGCAGCCCACACAACGCAACACATGCAACCCTCACAACGCAACACATGCAGCCCACACAACGCAACACACGCAACCTTAAGACCACATTTCCGTCCCTCTTTATGCATTGTTAACCAGAGTTAACATTCACCGGACCACATTTTCGTCCATTGTTAATCAAAGTTAACGTTCACCGTATCACATTTTCGTCCATCATTAACCAGAGTTAATGTTTATTGGACCACATTTTCGTCAATTGTTAACCGCACACATATGCATAAATAAAACCAGGATTTTATATACACAAGGACCACATATCCGTCCTTCAATATGCACGAATAAAATTAGGGTTTTAAATACGAAAAATCACATACAAACACTATGTTTCACATAACGACATCGCATGCCACATAACTCGTCATCCAATAACCTGGGAGACCAACAAGCAATAGAGCGAAACTCAACCCTGAAGGCTAGCTCCAAACCTCCAAAAACTCGATTTTCACAAACGTCTTTACCAAACACCATCTCTTCCAAAACTCGCCTTTTTAAAAAAGAAATTACGGACCCAATCACGTCACGCACACAACGATGTATAAACAACATGAATAACAAAATCACGTCATCCCCGAAGATGACAACAAAATGACCACAAACCTCAAAGGCCACCACATGACCCACTAAAACAACAAAACAACCCGAACAAGACATCAGTCGACTGGGCACCCCGATCCAGTCGACTGAAAAAGGCTACTGAAATTTCAAAAAATTCTCCCAAAACACAGGTCTTCGACTGAATCCCTTAATCCAGTCGATTGAACCACCACACTGATAATCCAGTCTACTGGATCACCTAGTTCAGTCAATTGAACCACGGCGAAAACAAAACCTTAGCTTCGGGAACAGCTTCTCAACCCCAAAATCGAAACAACCAAACTCCCTTTTGATACCTTCGGACATATACAAGCTCAAAACTGCAAAAAAAATACAGAAAAGAACACCTCAAAAACCCTTTTTGCCCAACCGAAAGCAACAAAAAATGATTTAGGAATAAAACCCAACTTTTTGAAACATGAACCAACATTTCATGCATTTTAAAATGGTAAAAACACATACAATTTCACGTAGCACCCCTTTAAGACATGAGAGTCTAGGATCCTATCTCGTTGAGTTAAAAACTTGATGCCTTGAAATACGAACCTCGTCAAAACGAGATTCTGTCTGGATGAACACGAAGTTTTCAGTGTAGATAGCAAGGATCCGCTACTAGATCGCCAAAAACTAAGCCTTGGGCTCACCAACAGCTAGAGAGAAGGCAGAGGTTTTGGTTTAAGAAAAAGAAACTTAATTCACAAGTTTTGAAAAATATCACCATAAATATCTAAAGGATAGATATTTATAGGCCTCGGCCGAAAAGTTTTTTTTTTTAAACTTCGTACCATAACGCCCAACGATCTCAGGATCCAACCCAATATGCATTTATAAGCCCGAACATGCATAAAACGCATATAAATATGCAATAATAAAAACGATAAACAACGCGTCAAAAAACACCGCAAAAAAATGGGTTAGGGACTCACACCTGGTGTGGTGAAGGGCATGGTCAAACGATATGCACGAACTCTGTTACTGCACCTATGAAAGCGTGCTGCTAGTTAGGGTTGCCCGCCTTTTCAATGACCCCAAAATGGTAAACCGATCGGGGTATCGGGTTGACCATGCAGCCAAGAACAATGCACATGCATGCGAGAACGCAAATAAGAAATTCTTATTAAAAACCAATGATGTTTTCAAGTATAGCCTTCTTAATTGATTTGAAAAACCAATTCCCATCGGAGTCTCCAGAAAATACTGTGGCGTTGGAATTTTAGAGTTTTTAGTTCAAAAATAAGAGAATTCAAAAGATGTTTAGAAAATATTTTAACACCTTGAAAGCCAAATTTTGAAAACTCCTTTTGTCGAAAATAGAGTTACCACTTAATTTTTGAGAAAAATCAAGAAAAACAAAAATGGGCCACTGATCTATAAAACGTTAACCAGTGAAAAAGGGTCCGGGAGCTAAGGTACGAACAAAAAATGTGTTAAGCACCCCATTCGCCCAACCGTGAGGTTGACTTCTACTAATCATCATTGGTTCTTAATTAGATTTCTCAAATGCATGTAAATACAAAAAATAGTGGCAAAGAGAGAATATCTAAAATGAAATATAAAAAACACATAACGTATGTACATAGAATACCAAAACAAAAAAAAATAAAGAAAGAAAATCCTAAGTTCTACGGTATACAATTTCTAATTAAAGAATACATGAAGTAAACCCGCATGCAATAATGATTTAAAAAAAATATATACTAAAGGTAATTAAAATCAAGAATAGATATAAATTGCTAAGAATATTACCTAACTCATTCTAAATATACTTTTAAACGAATTTTATCAAAAATGTATATTGCCAAATATCATAGAAAAAGAATTACATTAACATGCTTAACTTTGTTAAAGAGAAAATGGTAAATTAAGAAAAGAGGCATGAAAATTCTATATTAAAAACTTAATAATAAAGAAAACAATTAAACTAATAACAAATGTTTTATAGAAAAATTTACAAGAGAAAATAAAACAAAAAATAAAAGGTTTTTAAAAGAAAAAGAAAATACTAAAAATTAGGAAGTTAGAATTAACACTATTTGAAAACGTTATTCGAAAAAGAAAATTAAACTAACAAACTTGAACTAAGAAAATTAAACAAAACTAACAAGCTTAAACTAAGAGATTAGAGAATAAACATAAAAAATTAAATTAACATGCTTTGATCTAACATTAAACGATTTAGTGCATAAAAGAAAAGAAATATAAAAGGAGTACTATTAAGGAACATTATGCTAACAAAATAATCATATAATAACCATTTAATTAAGGGATATAAAATATGGGTGTAATATTGATAATCACAACCATATGAATGTAAGTACTTTAATTATAATAATAACGATACCGTTAGTCGTATTACCAAATTATGTTAGCACTATTTGATGAACTTTTAAAAGTGATCAAAGTGTAAGTGTGAAATATGAACAATATTATAACTAAGAAAATAATAAAAAGTAATCAAATCATACATATTACACTAAACTCACCCTTACAACTCCATAAATGAAATGATGAATTAAACTAACTATAGATAAGAAATGAGAATTGAAATTAAAGTTAACCCGGTCACTCTAAGAGAGAGAAAATAGAGATAGAAAGACCGAGGATCCAAATAGAATACCTAGATAGCTAATGAATCCTCGAGTCACGGAATGATGATTGGCAATCCAATCCTCAAGCGATGATCCAATCCAAGTTAGGGTTTCGGTATCGGTGATCAAATTTTCGGTGTTTCGGTAGGGTTTCGGCGTCGGGGCTCGTACTCTCTTGATGCTTCGGCAAAGTCTCTCTCTAAAATTCTGTCCTGAAAACGTACCAGGAGGCACGGTAATTGTAGAACTCTTCAACCAATGAGATGTTGACTGGTTTTGGGACACGTCGGGCCATTTGGAGTTGGCGGTCGCCGGGTTCAGAGTAAGCGGTCGCCACAACAAATCAAGCTTCCAAGGGTTTCTTATGGCGGTCGCCATAATGAAATTGGCGACCCCATGGTTCAATTATAGCGGTTGCTACCTTTAGCTAGGATTTTTAAAATTTTCTTATGTAGGTCGCCACAATGAACATGGCGACCCCATGGTTCCAACATGGCGGTTCAAGACGATTTCACTAGTTTGAAGGTTTTGATCATTGAGTTCTTAGTACTGAACTTGGATCATTTCTTGAGGATCATACTAATGCACCATTCTAATTGTTTTCATCATCGTATTCACCTGAATCAACCTAAGATTAGGCGGGGTAAAATTGAGGTGTCTACAACAGCCAACATCCATGAACTTGTTTTGGCTCTCACATCTCCTTCAATGCAATGTCTAGGATCGGATGAAATCCAAACCCTAGAGGGAGGTTTTCCTCCATCAACAGATCGATTCTCAAAAAAATTAAAAGCCAAAGAAGTTTTGGATTTCATCAATGACCATTGCATTCTCTAACACCAAAGACCATTGCAATTTTTTTTCATCTGCCATAGAAGAATTTTAATGTGTAGATACGCCAATGTCGGTTATCAATTACAAGTTTTTGAAGCTTGTTCTTGAATCGGATCTATAAATTGAGGTTCCTAGCTTTCACCACTATTCGACAGTGGAATATCTGAATCTCGTGTTTGATGATGCTATGTGGAATATCAAAACATCTAAATCTCGCGTTTAATTCTCATCTGTTTCGAAAAGTCGTTCTTCTTTTCTCATCTTAAGCTTTTGTTTGGGTCAATGTTGGCGAGATCATCAGCTCGGCACTTGGTGGTCTTCTCAAAGGTCTCGCCTCTTTGCCTCCTGGCTGCATGACAGCTAGCCCTCGAGCCACTAAACGGTGACGTGGCCAGCTTTGATTGGTGCCTGGAGGGGCACGTGTCGCTTCGGTAACCGAAGCCCATTTTAATTCGTATGACGCATTTATTGCACTTGTCTTTTCATCCCACGGGTATAAAAACCCTTCAAAGCCTCTCTTTTATTTTTCTGCCATTCCTTTCATTTTCAAGTTCTCAAGACCCTTCACATTTGCGTTTTTCGGTGGGCCAAAAAACCCAAAATTCAGTAAAGAAATCCAGACTATGGCGAGCAAACAGTCATTTGATTCCTTAGTATGCTTTTAATTCTTTTATCGTTGTCTTTTCTTTCGCCTTGAGGCGAGTTTTCTCTTTTGCATTGTACTTTTGTTCAATTTCTTCTTTTTTTCTCTCTAATGGGCAAACTTCGAAAGTTGGTATCGACGCTGACGGCGATGCAGAATTTTCGACATTGATACAACATTCCAGATGATGTTGGCATCACTCTGGCTAATCCCGACGACTTCCATGAAGGGAATTGGGAAAAGCTCTCCCTCCCACTTGTAGCCACAGTGGAAGGGGGAGTTCGGTTCCCTCTCCATCCTCTTCTTCGGAGAGTTCTTTGGCATTACCAAGTAAGCCTCATGCAAGTTTCCTCTAATGTATTTATAGTGGTCATAGGGGTTGTAGAGTTGAACTTTATTCTAGGTACCAACCTTGGCATCTAGGATATAATTTACTGTTACAACATGGCAAAGCACTTAACTAGATCATATTACCTCAAAGAAAAAAGAGCAGCTGAGAAGCTCGTTATTGAATTACGGGACTCCGGTAAGGATGTTGATGACGATTTCCTATATATCACGGGAAATTTCAAGTTCGGCCTCGGGGAGGAACACGACATCTTCACTGCTCCCCTTAAAAATGGACAATGCCCCGGTAGTTCTCATCGCCACATGTTTATCATTTTGTTTCACTTAGTTTTATACTTCGTCTTATCCCTTAGCACATATGTTCATCTCTCTTCAGCGCAGGTGCTATCGCTAACAACCCAGCCCGCGGTCCTCTGCCTAGCGTCCATCTTGAGGACCTAAAAAAGGTGTGGGCCTACGAACACTAGGCCAAGTTGCCCATATCCTGCTGAAGTACATGCCAACGTATAGGAGCTTTATCAAGCCGAACACCTTTGGGGTTCAGATTGGTGCCGTTGCTTCTGATCCAGTCGAAGTTCCCAAAGCCGTTGTCCTGTCGTTCACGAGAGCGGAGAGGTAGGTGACAATCGCACAACCACCTTTTATACTCGATGAGTCCGAGCCTTCATCCCTGAGATATACTATCATTTCTTCCTCTTCCTCTTCTGTTGATTCATCCATTCTCAATGACATCTCTGAAATGGTACAGAAGAAGGCCCCCACCACTAACCTCAGCGAGTTCCTCGCCCTTGGGGGCTCGAAGAGAAAGGTTACTATCCTACCCGCGGCCTAGATGGACCTCACCGCTAAGCTGACTGAGGGGGCCACCAAGGTTTCCAAGGCCCTGTCCCAGCCCCCCTTAAAGAAGCTAAAAAAAGCTGAAGGCTCTTCTCCAAAAGAGAAGGGGCAAGGTAAAGGGAAAGAAAAAGAGAAGGTGGTGAAGGAGAAAGAGAAAAAAGGAGAAAGGGAAAGCAATCATCGATGCTGTCGGGGGGCTGAACAGTGGACCCCCAAATTGAAGAAAGGTGATCGGTTGATCACTATTGATGACCGGGCTAAGTCCCTGGAGACTTCTTTTGGCCTATCTAAGGCCCTATTGCTTCCTGGTGACGTGGAGGAGGTCTGCAAACTCTGCCAAGAACACCTTGTTAAATCATCCATCCGTCACTCCATTCAGGTACTTTTTAGACTATTTCTTAGGCTATTTGCTTTTGCCTTCACTTCTTTATTCAACCCTATCCTCCTTTGCTTCTCTTTTGTGTGTAGAGTCTTCAACGGTTGGTAATAGCCATGGAAAGAGTTGAGTAGAGGGAGTTTGGGCCCGTGAAGATGTACGAAAAGAACCACTCCTACCTCAAACAACTGGCCCAACTAGAGGTCATTATCCAAGCAAAGGACAAGCTACTCGGGGCTGCCCAAGCTCGACTATCCGAGCTAGAAGTATCTGAGCTTACCTTGAAGAGGCACCTAAAGGAGGAGGAGGATGCCTTGATAGCCTCACATGTTTAGCTTGGGAAGACCAAAGCCGAGTCGACCCTGGCCCAAGAGAAGGCTTATGCTGAGGGGTGGCGGAGGCGACCGAGAATTTCAAGTCCCAGATCCCCAATCTTCAAGACATCATCTTTGGGTTCGCATGGGAGGCAGCCCCTAAGGCTGCTGGGGTTGAGGCAACCTCCTCCCTATTTTCTGAAGCCCCCCTCCCAAGTAAACATATCAAAGAAGAAGAAGAAGAAGGAGGAGGAGGAGGAAAGGAACAAGCGGCTAAGGAAACTGGTGGTTCTTCTTGTACTGAAGAGGTAGGGGTGGCAGCGCCCGGGACCGAGCCAAATATCCAAGCTCCCACAGACGAAGTGGGCACCCTCGTGCAGACCACAGAAGAATTTCTAAAGGAGCCATGAGCCATTTCTTCTCCCTACTTTTGTAAGGCCATAGTGCCTTTAGTTATTTTTTCCTTCTTTTTGTTTCGACACTTGTACTACTCTTTGGAGCTTTTGTAGCTTTAGGGGTTCCAGCCCCCTTTTATTTAATGAAGACCCGCCTTTGTCCTTTTAGTCTTTGAACTGCACTTTGCATGTAAACATTAGACTTAGCCTTCTTTAGGCTTGATCACTTTTAACTTAGCCATTTTTGGCTTCTTCTCAAGTATAGGATTGGACTTCCATACTAGGGGATAATCTATTCAGATAACCTTTGAACTTTAGCCTTTTTTTAGGCTTTTTCTTCCCAAATAAGAGATTGAACTTCATACTAGGGGCTAAATTAGTTCAAATAATCTTCGAACTTTAGCCTTTTTAGACTTTTTCTTTCCAAGTATAGGATTGACCTCCATACTAGGGGCTAAATTTATTCAGATAACCTTCGAACTTTAGCTTTTTTAGGCTTTTTCTTCCCAAGTATGGGATTGACCTCCATACTAGGGGATAAATTAGCTCGGATAACCTTCGAAATTTAGCCTTTTTAGGTTTTTTCTTTCCAAGTATGGGATTGACTTTCATATTAGGGGCTAAACTTGTTTGGATAACCTTCAAACTTAAGCCTTTTTAGGCTTTTTCTTCTCAAGTATGGGATTGGCCTCCATACTAGGGGATAAATTAGTTTGGATAACCTTCAAACTTTAACCTTTTTAAGTCTTTTCTTTCCAAGTATGGGATTGACCTCCATACTAGAGGCTAAATTAGTCCGGAAAATCTTAGAACTTATTAACTAGAGGGTATGATATTTGTGTCGCCCAAGTTTTTGTAAAGAAGATTGTTCGATAAAAACTTTAAATAATAATTTGAAAGAGGAGAATTATTGCCGAGCAACGGCATTTTATTGTCAAACTAAAAAATTACAAAAACCTGAAATCTAAAAAATAAAATTTACGCAAGTTGTTTGCGTTCTATGGCCTTGGTAATCCGACCTCCAAAGGTATCACTGCTTCCACTCCATAAGATAGGGAGAAGTGATATTACGTGTGTAATCCCAATGGTGGGTGAATTGGGTATTTAAAATTTTAGATTAAAAATACAAGTATATGATCTTTAGTTCACTTATTTAAATCATAGGTAAATTTGTTTTAAACTTATAAGCAAAAATTTTTTGTTGAAATATTTAAGAACAAGTGTAAACAAAGTTTAAACTTCTTGTTAATCAAATACAACACTTTATTAATTTTAACAATTTAAAGTATAGCTTTTAAGTTTAATATGTTTTTTATATGACTTATAGAATTCAAATACAAATATATTTGAAATGAACAATAAAAAGACAGAAGCACAAATAAACAAATATATCTCCCTTTTGATTAAAGTTAATATGCAAGTTTAGCTTCTTGTATGAAGATTAAAGCATAAATAAACAAAATCCTTTTATTAGATGAATCAAAGTGCGAGTATAAAGATAAGTTAAAACTTTTTGATTACAAGATTTAATGCTTTTCTTATCTTAAGAAATGATAATGCAAGAATAAAAAAATTTGTGGTGCAACAAAAATAATAGTACGATAAAGAAAATATAAAGTAAAGCAAGAATGAAGATGACACTACGATTTTTACAAGGTTCGGCACAACGGACTACGTCCTTACCTCAAGCCAACCGCTATGAGAATTTTTACTACCTCTCCTTCAATAGGCGGAGGAGCCTCTCTCCTTAGTCTAGGTGGAGTAACCTCTTTTGAGAATGTACCCTTCTCAAGTTAACCTAATCTTTGTAGGTGGATTAGCCTCTTTTTAGAAACACATTTCTCAATCATAAATAAGAAACAAGAATGATAAGAGTGTACAAAGAGCGCTCCTTGAATTGAGCAAATAGGTACAACATTGAAAACTCTAAACTCACTTCTCAAGAAATAAGACAATAAAGCTCAATGAGAATTCTAAATGATTTTTTTCTAAAAAATGTGTATGAAAAGCTAAAGAATTTGAAGCTCAAAGATATTGTATGTGAGAGAATGATTAAGAGGATTTGAGTGATTCAAACAAGAACACAAGGGCTCTATTTATAGGCTCTATTTTAGAACTAGCTATTGGGCTATGTATGAAAATGTCAAACTAGCCATTTTTCAAAAAAATTCAAAATTAAGCCTGTTCGGTCAACTGATGAAACTCATTCGGTCGACTGAACTCTAAGGTTCGGTCGACTGAACTGTTGTGGATCTGAAAGTGTATTTTTGGTAGCCCATTCAGTCGACTGGTTATAATGCCTCAGTCGACTAAATCATTAAAAATTTAGATTTTTATTTTCCAAAAAGATTTTGATCATTATTTGTTTTGAAAAAATGTTTTTATCATTTTTAGAATTCCTATGAGTTTCAAAGTAATAATCAAGAGACAATGAGAATGTACAATGATCCTAACAAGATGAAATTTACAACATGTTCTTCAAGTCTTCAATGTCTCAATCCTTTTTGCATATGTTCAACAAAAACTTGTCGCCAAATAATCTTGATTTTGAAATTATGCGGCATGGCTTCCATTGTATTTCCTGAATTGTGCTAAGTGTATATTTTCTGTAACCAAACTCAATTTGTACAATTAGATATGTAAGTTTGTTATTATCAAAATTTGATTATTGAAGCCTTATTAGGCCAACAATCTCCCCCTTTTGGTGATGACAAATGCAAGCAAAATAAAGTAGGATAGCTTAAGTAAAGCTCCCCCTAACAATAAGCATGAGTAATAATCTTTGAGAGTTGAAAAACTCCCCCTTACTATATGCATAAGTTGTGAAGATTTGAAATTCATTTCATTCAAATGGTAAGCCTTATGATCGATATAGATGTTTAATTTAAGATCAATCAAATAACCATGAGAAGAGTAATATATAAACACAAAAAGCATAACCATCCAAGCATAATAAAAGCTAAGCATGATAAGCATGATAAAGTGTAGTACAACCACAAACGAGATAAGAGTAGTATTAGTACATGATCCAAAAATAAAAATATTCTCTAATGCTCTCCAGACAAAAAGAAAAATAATGTGGAGCCTTGGAGCGAGCCTTGTTTTGCACTACGCACTTGTTTCTTCTCCTTTTGGCATTATCAAAAAGAGGCAGAGCCAGATGTATTCTCATTATCATCACTATCACCAGTACCAACATCTGCGGGTGAGGAAGCATCATAAGGAGGAATGCCTAAAGCATCCTCAAGGTGGGTAAGGCGAGAGCTGATCGTGTCAAGCTTTTTAACAACACGCTTGAAAAAAGAGTTGACCAATTTTTTTAAAAAGGAGCGTGTGACAAGAGCATCCTCAGTAGTGGTGGTAGGAACATGTGGAGGTGCTGGAGAAGAAGTAGGTGGAGCATCAGCATCATAGGCAGCAGCCTCGGCTTACTCATCACTGTCTTGAACTACTTGAGGTGCTTACCTTTGGATTTTGGGTACCCACTGACCATTTTGAAGTTTATAACCCATTTGTTTTAAGGTTGTGGTGGTTAGAAAATCAGAGTTTTTAGGTGGAAGGAAATTTGAAGGGAAAGGGGAGAAGCCAAAGGACTCAAACAGTGGAGTGAGTAAACCACCATATCGAAGAATATGGCGTTTTGAATTTTCTTTGGCAAGCATCCACTGGCATACGAGAGATGGAAGATCAAGACGTATTTCCTTATAGATGCACCATAAAAGAAAATAGTCAAGATATGAAATATAGGTGCAAGAACCACTATGAGGCACAACAGTATATATAATGATGAGATGAAAAATTTTGGCCTCAAGTGTGAGTTGGGAGTAAGATGGAAGGATACCAAAATTCATAGGTGGTTCGGTCATGATTAAAGGTAAAAATAATTCGAGGGTGAATTCATGAGATATGATCCAATATTGTGAAGAATTTTGTGGACACGTGAAGTCTCCTTGACCCATTCCAAAAAGATTGGCTATATCTTTATCGGAGAATTTATAAGTTTGTTCATAAAGATAAGTAGTAAAGCGGATGGAATGATCATTGGGGTTTGGGGAAAGGTCTTGGGAAAGATTTGCATAAAACAACCTAGTGATTTGGGGATAAACGCCTTTATATTGATAGAAAACAACGGGCCCCCAACCAAGTCTAGATATGCCACTTATAACATTTGGAAAGTAAAAATCTACAAAATGCGTATTTAAATTTTTACCAAAAATCGGTTCAAGAGGTTGTAGATGATGTTTGCAGAGAATCTCGGCTTTAGTTGAGGAGAACCAACTGTCTTGGTCGTCGGTAGAATCATCCTAGTAATGGATTTGCCCTTTCGTCCTCTAACCCTAGGTGCCATTGAAGGGTTTGTAGAAATAGAAATGTAAGGTTGATGTGGAAGGATGATGTGGGAAATGGGGTTGAAATGGAACTTTTGGAAGATAAAAAAACAAAGTATACGTGATCTAAGAGAGAGAAACTGATAGAAAAAAAAATGAGAATAACAGGGGTTTAATGCAGTTCGGCGTTTCAATTTTTCGAAATCCCTGAAGGTTCGGTTAACTGAACTGCAGGGTTCGGCCGACTAAACTCAGAAAAACAGGTTCGGTCGACTGGGAAACGGGCCTCAGTCGACTGAACTTAATGTTTTGTCGGATAATTTCCAGCAAAGTTTGAGATTGAATAAAATTAATCTTACTTAAAAATTATACAACCTCACGAATATGCATAAGACCCAATTCTCGTCTAATTATAATGAATCGATCCTCATTGATGGGTTTAATAAAGATATCTCCCCATTGTTCACTAGTGCTTACAAATTCTAAAAAAATATCACCTTTTTGAACATGATCACGAAGAAAATGATGACGCATTTCAATATGTTTTGTTCGGGAATGCAAAATTAGATTTTTAGATATGTTTATCGCACTTGTGTTATCACATTTAATTGGTACAATATCATATGTTAATTTAAAATCATTTAGTTGTTGTTTCATATATAAAATTTGTGCACAACAACTACCCGCAACCACATATTCGGCTTCAGCGGTAGATAAGGCAACGGAATTTTGTTTCTTTGAAAACCAAGAGACAAGCGATTTTCCAAATAAATGATATGTGCTACTAGTGCTTTTACGATCAATTGTGCAACCAGCAAAGTCCGCATCAGAATAACTTATCATTTCAAAAGATGTAAATTTTGGATACCATAAACCTATATCTACTGTGCCAACTAAATATCTTAATATTCTTTTTACAGCAATTAAATGTGATTCTTTAGGACATGCTTGATAGCGTACACACATACATACGCTAAACATTATGTCAGGCCTACTTGCAGTTAAATAAAGTAAACTACCAATCATACCTCGGTAGAGCTTAGTGTCTACCGGTTTTTCTTACTCGTTTTTATCAAGTTTAGTTGAGGGACTCATTGGAGTACCCAAAACTTGTCACGCCCCAAACTTCGGTCCACGTGAAACACCCATAAAAAACCAAACGCAACACCCAGCCCGAGAGCATACTCTCAAAATAAACCATACGTGCATTGTATATAAACGCCAAACGGCAACATTACATGGCTCCAACGCCCAAAAAACATGTTATTGTATAAGCTAAACATGCGGGATCGGTACCAGGAGAAAATCTTGATCAACCTATTGATCAAGCCATTAAAACATGCTCAGCAGATTCCAAACAACACATGCAATATAAGCTAAACATGCTAGGAAAACGAGGTGCAGTTTTTGGCTCTCTTTCAAGCCATTAAAACAATTTGAAAACAGTTTTTGATCACGATTCACCAGAGCCAGAAAACTTTTTCACATGCAAGGGAAAGCGAGGATAAACTATTTTTCGACTCATCGGAGCCTTGAAAACGATTCTAGTATTACGACTCCCGCAGGCCGATTATACAGTTTTTAAGAAAATTGGTCTATCCGTCCCAATGTGCAGTACATACAATCCATAAATCTTCTCGAACTTTCACTAAAGGACCACAGCCCCCATCTATGCAACGCACACAACCCATGCAACCCACACAACACACGCCACCCATGCAACACATATCTTTACGGACTTTCACCGTAGGACCGCAGCCCCAATCACACACATACTGGCTTTCGCAGCCTACCTCACACACCAGCTTCGCAGCCTACCTCATACACTGGCTTTTGCAGCCTACCTCATACACCCACACACGCACACGTGCATCATCAACCAGGATTTACATCTACTGGATCACAGATTCATCCAATCCATTTATACACATATGCAAACCTAAATCAGGATTTAAAGCATATAACCATGTATCAACACGACGTTCCACAAACCACGTCACATGCCTATAAAACTCTAAGTTTTAAAGCATAAATCACGTTACGCATAATGATATCACCTTATGTAATTCACTTACATAATCTGCATATAAATAAACAGTTATAAATGTACAAGCTAGCTATAAAAGCACATAGCCACATATAACCTCACACCACGATGCCACCCGTCACGTAACTCGACATCCACAAACCTGGACCCACGACGCCCACACGCGCCAACATGATCAACAACCCACATAACTCGACCTAACCGAAGGCCAACACCGAACCCACAACTATGGTTCTCACCAAAACCTCACACTTCTCGTCCATAACCATCACGCACACCACTGTGCCACAACACCTAAAACCTAACCATGCACGTCAACCCGAGAACGGCATCTAAACAAACACTCGGGATCACAACACGAACCCCCAAAACCACCACACAACCAACCGAACCCCAAAAAGGAATCCACATGTAATTGAATCAAGTAATTCTCATAAATTAATCAATTTAATACCATATGACACCAATCGAAAACCAAGGAATCAACCCAAAATCACAAACCAACAGCCTACAACTTTAGTCAACTGAACCCAACCCCCAGTCGACTGAAAAACACACTGGAAACCACCAAAAAGCCCAGGAGCACTGTCCAGTCGACTGACCTTCGAGGTCCAGTCGACTGAACCCAAAAACACATGATCCAGTCGACTGAACCTATGAGTTCAGTCGATTGAACCCACCCAAAAACTGATTCCGAGCTACGGGTTCAATCTCCAAACCCCCGAAACGAAGCCTCCAAACTCCCGTCCAACACCCTCGGACATCCACACATCTAGGCCTAACACCAAGACCTCAAAAGAAACTCTCGACACCCGATTCCAACCACGAAATTGCTGAAAAATAAGTTTTAAGCCAAAAACCCAACTTTGAAACAAACGCAGATCTACAGCAATCTACTCGTTAAAAACACCCACGTTTACCCATAGCACCCTTATACAACAGTAGGATCTGGAATCTTACCTCGGTGAGTTCAAAACTCGACGCCTCAATCCACGTGCAAAATTGAGCTTCGCCAAAATTAAAATTTGACCAGATGGTTGCGTAGCCCACTGCGCCAATAGCAGGAATCCGCTGTCTGATCGTCAGAAACTAAGCCCCAGGCCCCCAAGAACTTAGAGAGAAGGCAGAGAGAAAATAGGAAACTTAGGAGTTAAGTTTTGAAAAATATTTTTATAAAAATATCTAACTCCAGATATTTATAGGCCTCCAAAATATCTTTTTTTTCTAAATTTTCAAAATTCGTAATGCCCCACGGCCCCCAGAACCTTTTTCGCATGCATCAAAAGCATATAAAACATGCTGCAACGAAAACACATAACGCGCGACGAAAAATGCCGAAAAAGAAAACGGGTCAGGGTCTCACAACTCTACACCCCTTAAAGTAATTTTGCCTCCGAAATTCAACACAAGGCCAAAACAACAAACCGTCGATCGCAACCGACACGACATATGAGATGGTCAGCCAAACCATCCCTAGGATAAAGTCAAACAAGGTTAGACATCCTAGACAATGGCCAACTATCTCACAGACACGGGATCTACAACACTCCCAACCTCACATCCTCACCAACCACTGTCTCCACACAGCACACCATCCATGGAATCCATAACCAACCCAAAACAGTTGCAATGAAGAATTTGACCCGTAACCAGCATACTCAGAAAGTACCTTTGCTCGCTGAAGGCATATCAGCATCCTCCGGCACGACCGGTGTCCTCGAATCTATAAGAGAATACGCTCGGGGCAATCCCATCCTGTCTTGTCCACCAGTACTTGGCGCTGTCGGCTGCCGCACCGACTGAACTAACGTTCCCCTATCTGTCACTCGGGAAGTCTGAACTGCAGAAGGTCGCTGTCGGTACTCAGATGAACCCGACACATACGAACCCACCGGTGTGTCCTCCCTGCTCCGCGCACTGCCTCTCTGGGGACAATTCCTACGAATATGTCCGGATTGTCCGCACTCATAGCAAACTGACGGTTCCCTCCCCTGCGGCTGCACTGAAGCCAAACTATGGGATGGTCTCAGCTGTAAACAATTTGCCGCACGATGCCCCGGTTATCTGCATCAAAAACAGGTCAACTCCCTCTGCTCCGGCCTCCCAGACGAAGCTACAGATGGTGATGGTGCTGAAAACTGCTGTGGCCCAGATGGATAAAAGCTAGGACCAAAGGACTTCTGCCTCTTGCTGGAACGCCCACCTGTTTGCGCCTCTGCTCCTCCTAGTGATGTCCTGGCCTCCCTAGAAGCTCGAGTCTCGGCTAAAGCATTCTCAACCTTCGCTGCTGCTTCCACCAGCTTTATGAACACACGAAATCCCGTCACAGCCACTTGCTCCTTGATCTCCGGCCTCAAGCCCTACTCAAACCTCATCGAAAGCAACTCATTTGTGCACTCCACCTCCGGTGCAAATCGAGACAAGCTCGTAAACCTGGCCTCGTACTGCATGATGTCCATGGCCCCTGGGTAAGAGAATAGAACTCCTCCCTGCATAAGTCCCTCCTCGAAGTCAGGAAGTATCTCTCCAGAAAGACTCATGTAAAAGTTGCCCATGTGGCCCCCACTGTAGTCCTGGCATATCTCCACCACTGATGACCAGCACCCCTCAGCTAAAAAGTAGCAAAGGAAACCCGTAACTCATCCTCCACAATCTGTAATGTGTTAAGGATCCGACTCGTCAACTCCAACCACTCTGTCGACATAATAGGATCAGGATCTCCTGTAAAGGTAAGCGGATCCATACGCCGGAACTCCCGCATCGCAACTGTAACCCTCGCCTCCCTCACCTCAGGCACTGCCTCCCTCTCC
>JAULJZ010184862.1:2472-21859 GCA_032270985.1 Heliamphora pulchella | reverse complement strand
GCGCATCACATCCATGTCTCACCATGCACGTCACCCATGAGGACGGCATCACACAACACCCGAGGCCACAACATGACCCTCGAAGCCACCATACAACCAACCGAACCCCGAAAGGAATACACAGGTATTTGAATTGACTAATCCCATAAATTAATCAATTGAATACCATGGGATGCCAATTGAAAACCAAAATCCAAACACTAACACATCCTAACCCAGACCAACACACGCCCAACACGGCTAACAAAACACAAACAAACTCCCAAGGCCCAGACACGACCAACACGGAACCACATACGCCTAACACAGAAAACACCAACCCACACAAACCCACGGCACCCCAAGAAACAAGAAACTTAGTCAAAAGGGCTCACAAGGATGAAAAAATAACCATTTCCCAAATATTCGGCCAAAAACGGGTGAAAAATGGTTTGAAAATCTTGACACACCTTCACTCTTTCAGTCATAACTTTTTCTTCAAAAAGAATTTTAAGGTGAGAGAGGTGCCATTGGAAAGAGGATTTCTGGGGCTTCGATTTGAGTACAACAATGTCCCAATTCTGAGTCCGCATGAGGGAGATAAGACCCAAACAAAACAGCCCTGTGTCGCAGCCACACTGCTACCGCGACACGACGCTCGAGCGCCCCAACCAACTCTACGCCCCTGTTTTGTTTTTTTTTTTTTGTTTTTTTATTTCATTTTTTTTGTTATAAACCCCAAAACATGTATAAACGCTAAAATCAAGCCTCCAAACATGTTTTTCAAAACTCACAAACATAACCAAACCCAAGACTACCATAAAGCCTCGAAAGAAACTCTCAAACTCCGATTCCATCCAACCGAAATGACAAAAAAAAACTTTTAAACTAAAAACCCGACTTATCAAAATATAAATCACTTTTTCATGCATTTTAAGACGGTAAAACTACACACGATTACACGTAACACCCTTATAAGACACGAGAGTCTAGGATCCTACCTCGGTGAGTTTAAAACTCTACGTCTCAATCCACGTGCAAAATTGAGCCTCGTCGGAATGGAATTTCGTCCGGATGAACGCGTAGCCCACCGTGCCAATAGTAAGGATCCGCTGTTGGATCGTCAAAAATCGAGTCCTAGGGCCCTGAGAAGTTAGAGAAAAGGCAGAGAGAAAAAATGGAAGCTTGTTGGAGAAGTTTTAGAAAATATCTAACTCCAGATATTTATAGGCCTCCAAAATATCTATTTTTGAAAATTTTCAAAATTCGCACCACTGCACCCCACGGCCCCGGGAACCTACCCCACATGCGTATCTAAGCCCGATCATGCATAAAAACTCGTTAAAACATGCTATAAGGAAAACACGAAACGCGCGTCGAAAAACATCGAAAAAGAAAAACGGATCAGGAACTCACAACTATAAAACTGGGATTAGAACGCCTGCAAAATAAAGTTAGCAAAGTTCTAAATTTACCCGGCCCCTCGATTAACTGTAAACATAATTAAAACAACTCTTATACCAATTGTTTGAGACAAACTGCCAAGATCATTGATTTGAATACGATTTTTTGATTAAGATAAATTGGACGGGCAATCGGCAAAATAGGGTATAGATTAAATTTTTTTTGATGTCGAACGATTAAAATAAAACTCATGCCACCACAATTAGTTTAAATGAATACCTTTCGGTCGTTTCTTCAACTACGAACTTTGATTCTCCGAGTTGAAGCTCCGAACAGACCTTCTACGGTACTCTCGATGCGATTCCCGAGCGTAGTGTGAGTTATGATCCTTCAAGAACTAGTACCGACAAAACCCGATCAATCTTAGTCTTAAAAGTCAACAACAGAAATTGGTTCGGCCTACTCACATATTTATAGGCTACAATATGGACTTGTGGAGTCATTATGACATAGATTTCTAGTGTGTCTCAGATACCTTTCTAGCAATTTCTGTAAATATACAAACCTCTCAGCGGTTTCTGTAATTTTCATAAAATATTAAATTACAGTTCATACTACTAAAGAACTGTAATTGGGCTTCTAACCATAATTTCAAGACTAATTGCATTAAGCTCCTGCTATTAAATGCTTAACTCATTTCCATACGTTAAGATTCCTGATATCCGCCAATTAAATTTAATTTCTGATAATTTAATTTAATCGGCATCTTTAAAATTCTTTAAACCCTTCCGCTTAATTTATTTGACTGCCGAATAATTAATTCCACATGTAGGGTTTGGCCCGGTCAAAACATATAAGCTTCCTTAAGAAGGTATCGTCAATCCCGAACAATCAGAACGTGGATTCCGTCAAATATTGCACTCTCTAATAAATCAAAATAATGAATATTTAATATATGTAAATAATAATTAGTTCAGGATTAAGAGCATAAGCACTCATAATAACTTTGAGGTGTGAATTAATTTATATAGTCAGTATAAAATTAATTACCCCAATGTGATCCTGTTCAATACACACAAAGTGTACATACACACAGAGAGTCGGAATAGTAGACGACGTTATTATCTGTTTTCCCGTAATCAAGACAAACCTACTAAAACTCTGTACTACAGTCGTACTGATGGTTTGTCCAATTCCATCTAAACTGTAAACAAAAATTTATATTCTGTAAGAACCAATAATCTGGTCTTCTGTGTGCAAGGCGTATTCTACACACCAGATTAAATATTATACAGAATATAGGACAATCATGCATAACATTTAAAGAAATGATATTGATACATTGTTTATTAAGATTCTCATAAAATTAAAAAATAATTTTATTAAAAATAAAATTAAATACTAAAACCAAATAAAATCTATAGTTTTTAGTATATAAGCCTGATAAGAACATGGACCCAACTTGGGCTAACACCGAAGGCCATTATTTTAGCATTTGGAATGATATAGCTCATGTAATTTTGGCCCTCATTTAATATTTTGAATTTTATCATTTTTTTAGAAAATGATAGTGTTTTAGGAGGATAAGATTCCTATTAGAAGAAAAAATCTTTAAGAATATCCTCTATAATATATAGGATATGAGATCTTGGACTGTAATCTATCTTTTTCGTATTCATCTCCATCTTTTCTCTAGAAACCCTAATTTATTTTTTTCTCCATGAATTTCTAATTTTCTTGCTAAGGCTAGAGGAGGAGCCCTAATAAATTCATTATATTTATTTTATTAATTCAAGAATAGTTTTCATCGCAAGGATAGTTTCATTAATTGATAGGATTATTTTGACTAAAAATTTTTTATTTTGTAAAATCTATTGTTCTATTGTTGACTTCGGGTACAGTAAAAACTTTGGATTCCTTGCGAATTAAATAACTCAAATTTTTATAGTTCAAATCAATCAATCAAATTAATTTATCTTTAAAATAATAATTTTATAAAATAACCATTTTTATCTTCAGATTGAGAATACCTTTTGTGTAGTTCTCGATTGAGTTATACATAATTGGATCAATAAAATAATATACTAAAAATATTGGCAGTAAATCTTTGATGCCTTACTATCTTTTTTTTTATTATCACATTAATTTATTTTTATTCAATTAAATTTCTCAAACCTAATCAAGTTTTCTAATCAAATATTTTATTTTATTTTTTTATCGGTCTGTGTTTTGAAATCTACTAATCCTTGTGGTTCGACCTCGAATTCATCGAGAAATATTACTTCGCGACATCCTGCACTTGGGATTGCATCATTAAAGTCGCAGTAAGTTATTGGCGCCATTGTCAGGGATTGCGGTGTTACTCAAATGTACTGGGCTATTTTGTGGAGTTTTTAGTTGCGATCTCTTGCAACCTCGATAAACTCATTCCATTTTTTTAATTTTAGTTTTTATTATTTTTAGGCTTTAGTTTTTTTTAGTGTATGCGGTATTGGTATCATAATTTTACTGGGCGATTGGTGAGTATTTATCTTAATACTGAATTGAATTTTTTTGGAGTTTCTCACAATAGTGTCATAATGGATGAGAATTTGAATGTGAATGGTGATAATAATAATAGAGAAAATCCACTTTAAGTTACCCAACTTGTTCGAACCTTGCGTGATTTTTTGCAACCTGCTAGGAATAGTGCTCTTTCATGCATTATTTTTCCTCTTAAAGAAAATAATTTTAATTTTAAACCGGGCATGATTGCATTGATTCCTAAGTTCCATGGTCTCGAATATGAAAATCCTTACTTGTACATTAAAGAATTTGAGGAGGTGTGTACTATATTTTTAAACCAAAATTGTAATTAGGAGACCATTAGGCTAAAATTGTTCCATTTTTCTCTTAAAGATAAGGTAAAAACATTGTTGAATTCTTTGAAACCTAGATCAATAACCACTTGGCAAGAGATGCAAATAGATTTTTTAAAGAAATTGTTTCCAATGCATAGAACAAACTCTTCAAAGAGGCAAATTATGAATTTTTCTCAAAAAAATGAGACTTTTTATCAGTGTTGGGAATGTTTCAAAGATTTATGAAACTCTTGTCCACATCATGGCTATAAATCTTAGCGAGTTATTGGTTTTTTCTATGAAAGTTTAACTCCTCAAATGCGTCAATTTGTAGAGATGATATATACTAGTGAGTTTTTAAATAATGATCCTGAAGAGGCTTTTGAGTATTTTGACTTACTAGCAGAAAATGCCCAATCTTGGGGCACTACAGATCCTTCTGGGAATTTAAGTAAAATCAAGCCATCTTCCACTATTTCTAATGGTGGTAAATACCAACTCAAAGAAGATGATAATTTGAGTGTAAGATTAGAAATTTTGACTAGATGATTAGAGGCCATGGAACTGAAGAAAGTCAATGAAATCACAACTGTGACAGAAAATATTTGTGGAATTTGTGAGACCATGGGACACCTGATATATGAGTGTCCAACTATTCCTTCTTTTAGAGATGTGGTGATGATCAAACAAATTCCATAAATACTTTTAATAAGACTAATATGTCCTTTTATTCAAAGACTTATAATCCAGGATGGAGGAATCACCCAAATTTTAGTTGGAGAAATGATAATAGTGCACAATTTTCACATTCTCAAGGCCCTTCTAATTTTGTTCCCTATACTCCTCCTCCTAAGAAGAGCCTTGAGAATACAATGCAACAATTCATGCAAGGTCAAACAACAACAAATGCTCTAACTTCTCAAGCCATTAATGACATTAAGAACACTCTCACCAAATTAACTTCTACATTGTGCATTCAAGAAAAAGAACAATTTCCTACTCAACCACAAACCAATCCCCAAGGCCAATTTGTTGTAAGTGATTCTTCTTCGTCTGAAGTACAGCATGAACATGTCAAGCCAATCACTACTCTACGCAGTGGAAAAATTATTGACAAAACTATTTCAGTGTACTCCACAAAGCCTAAGGATGTTTTCAAACCGAAGAGTAGTGATGAACTTGACAAGTCTAAGCCAAGTCGAGAAGTGGAATGTCCTATCCCTGGGCCTTTTCCTCAAAGATTACAACATATTCAGAAAGCAAATCAACATACTGAAATCTTTGAAATTTTCAAGCAAGTTAAAGTCAATATCCTCTTATTGGATGCAATAAAGCAAATACCATCTTATTCTCAATTTTTGAAAGACTTGTGTATAATTATGCGAAAGCTTAATGTACAGAAGAAGGCGTTTTAAACTGAACAGGTGAGTGCAATAATTCAACAAAATTTGCCACCAAAGTATAAAGATCCAGGTTGTCCCACCATTTCATGTGTGATTGGAGATCATAAGACAGAGCAAGATTTGCTTGACCTTGGGGTTAGTGTGAATCTTTTACCTTATTTGGTTTATGAACAGTTAGGTCTAGGAGAGCTTAAGCTGATCTCTATTACACTTCAGCTTGCAAATTGATTTGTGAAAATACCGAGGGGGATAGTGGAAGATGTGTTGGTCTAAGTGGAAAAATTTTACTTTCCTATAGATTGTATTATTTCGGACACAAAACCTGTTTTGCACTCCCACACTCAGATTACAGTCATTCTAGGTCGACCATTCCTGGCCACTTCTAATTCTTTGATTAATTGTAGAAATGGGGTTATGAAAATGTCTTTTGATAATATGCCTTTGGAATTAAATGTTTTTAATATTTATAAACAACTTGGGGATAATAATGATGAGCCTAGGGAAGTAAACTTGGTGGATCCAATTGTTTAAGAGCATTTTAATGCCACATATTTTTCTGACCCTCTTACGGTTTCCTCGAATAATTTCAATAATTTTGATAAATAATCAAATATTGCATACATTTAATATTTGTTGGAATATTTGCAGGAAACAGAGACGAAAAAATGGAAACCCAAGTTTGAAGACTTGCCACCCAGTGTTACTAAGCCTTTGCCTACAGATTTGAAGTATGCATTTTTAGGATCTAACAAACCATAGCCAGTGGTAATATCTTCTAAACTTGACTCTGTACAGGAGGGTAAATTGCTTGATGTTTTGAAACAACACAAGGGTGCTATAGGGTGGATAATTGTAGACATTAATGGAATTAGTCCCTTGGTATGCACTCACTGGATTTATCTAGAGGACAATGCTATCCCTTCAAGGGAAATGCAATGTAGGTTAAATCCTACAATGAAAGATGTTATGAGGGATGAGGTTATTAAGCTATTGGATGTGGGAATTATATATCCCATTACCGATAGTAAGTGGGTAAGTCCTACACAAGTAGTACCCAAGAAATCAGGAAAAACTGCAGTAAAAAATGGGAATAATGAATTAATTCCAAGACGAGTAGTAACGGGTTAGCGTATGTGCATTGACTACAGAAAATTAAATTTGATAACTAGGAAAGATCATTTTCCTTTACCTTTTTTGGACCAAATCTTAGAAAAGGTAGCGGGACATGTATTCTATTGTTTCCTTGATGGGT
Source organism: Heliamphora pulchella (assembly GCA_032270985.1). Classification (NCBI taxonomy): domain Eukaryota; kingdom Viridiplantae; phylum Streptophyta; class Magnoliopsida; order Ericales; family Sarraceniaceae; genus Heliamphora; species Heliamphora pulchella. Next base: position 14,981 of record JAULJZ010184862.1, on the reverse strand, counting down.
ACTCATGATTTTACCAAATAGAGATTTTTTTAGAGGATCAAGAAAAAATCACTTTTACATGTTCCTTTGGCACCTTTGCTTTTGGAAGAATGCCATTTGAATTATGTAACGCTCCAGACACTTTTCAAAGATGCATGGTTAGTATTTTTAATGATATGGTGGAGCGATATCTAGAGATTTTTATGGATGACTTTTCTATATTTGGTGCTTCTTTTGATGATTGCTTATCTAATTTACAGAAAGTCTTGGTCATGTATGAGGGAAAAAATCTTGTGTTAAATTGGGAGAAGTGTCAATTTATGGTTAAATCTAGGATTATATTTAGGCACATTGTTTCTTCCAAGGGAATTGAGGTAGATAAGTCTAAAATGAAGTTGATTTCAAATCTTCATGTTCCTAAAACTATTAAGGATATTAGATCTTTCTTAAGGCATGCAGGTTTTTACAGGAGGTTTATAAAAGATTTTAGTGCTATATCTAGACCATTGTGAAACCTTTTACTAAAAGAAGCTTCCTTTGAATGGACTAATGAATGTCAAAAGGCATTTGAAATGTTAAAAATTATGCTTACTTCTACACCCATCATAAGGCTACCCGATTGGACTTTACCTTTTGAAATTATATGTGATGCTAATGATTATGCAATCAGAGCTATTTTGGGGCAACGTAAGGATAAGAAGCCTTATGTCATTTACTATGCTAGTAGAACTTTAAATAGTGCTCAAATAAACTATTCTACAATTGAAAAATAATTGCTAGCTATAGTATTTGTTCTTGACAAATTTCATTCCTATTTGGTTGGATCGCCTATTATTATATTTGCTGACCATGTAGCTTTGAAGTATCTTCTTGCCAAGAAGGATGCTAAGCAGCGCTTGATTCGGTGGATTCTTCTACTTCAAGAATTTAACATCACTATTAAAGATAAGAAGGGAATAGAAAACGTTGTGGTAGATCATTTGTCACTACTTGTGTTCGACAACTCTGTAAAAATAATGCTAATTAGGGACATTTTTTCTGATGAGCACTTGTTTTCTATTTCTAACTTATCTTGGTATGCTGATATTGTCAATTTTCTTATTACAGGTAAAACCCCAAATCATTGTAGTGCACAAGATAAGAAAAAATTTCTGGTTGAGGTAAGAAATTTCTTTTGGGACAATTCATACCTGTTTAAATATTGTCTAGATCAACTTATAAGGAGATGTGTCCCTAATGATGAAATACGAAGTGTGATATCTTTTTGCCATTTTGAAGCATGTGGTGGCCATTCTTCTTCTAAGAAAACCGCTACAAAAATTTTATAGTGTGAATTTTATTGGCGAAATATTTTTAAAAACACTCATCATTTTTGCAAGTCTTGTAATCGTTGTCAAAAGTTAGGAGGAATAACCCGTAGAAATATGATGCCTTTAAACCCAATTTTGGTTATTGAAATTTTTAATTGTTGGGGCATTCATTTTATGGGACCTTTTTCCTCCATCATTTGGATATTTATACATCTTAGTTGCTGTTGACTATGTGTCCAAATGGGTCGAGGCTATACCTTGTCAAAAAAATGATCATAAAACAGTTTTGAAAATTTTAAAAGAAAATATTTTGTCAAGATTTGGAATAGCTCGAGTTATTATAGGTGATGGGGGTTTGTTTTTTTGTAGTTGACATTATGAAATGTTGATGAAAAAATATTTTGTCACCCACAAAGTTGCAACTGCCTATCACCCATAGGCAAGTGGACAAGTTGAACTTGCTAATCGAGAGATAAAACATATTTTGGAAAAGACAGTAAACCCAAATCGCAAAGATTGATCTTTGAGACTAACTGATGCACTTTGGGCATACAGTACAACTTATAAAACCCCAGTTAGCATGCCACCATATAGACTTGTGTATGGAAAAGCATGTCATTTGCCAGTGAATTGGAACACAAGGTGTACTGGGCAATTAAGATGTTTAATTTCATCTTAGACAAAGCAAGCAAAGTAAAAAAGTTTCAAATTGATGAATCGGAGGAAATTCGGTGAGATGCTTATGAAAATTCTAGAATTTATAAGAAACGAATGAAATTGTTCCATGATCAACAAATTCTCAGAAAAACTTTCGAACCTTCTCAAAAAATTCTCTTATATAATTCTAGATTACACATGTTTCCCAATAAATTGAGATCTAGATGGACGGGACCCTTCATTGTTAAAACGATTTTTTCTCATGGAGCTGTTGTGACTAAGAACCGTAAGAGTGGTAATGTTTTTAAAGTAAATGGCCAATGTCTTAAGCCATTCTTAGAGAACAGTTTTCATGAAGAGGAGTCCATTGACTTGGAGGATCCAGTTTATCTAGATTCAAAAAAAAAAAAAACAAATAGTGATAGGAGTAGTTTGTCGTTTTTATTCTTGTATTTTTTTTCTCACTTCTAACCAATTGAAGGTATCAAGGTACAATATTGTTCTGCAATTGAGGTAATTTAAAAATTTCTTGAACTTACTTCTTGGATACATTGAGGGCAATGCATTGTTTTGGTTGGGGGAGAAAGTGTTCAAAAATAAAAAAATAAAAAAAATTTAGATTCTTTTTTAATAAAAAGAAAAAATTTCTCCACAATGTCAATTTTTTTCCTCATTCTGTGTTGTTAGTGATTGAGTTTAGTTGTGATTATTGTTATCTTAGCCTAATAATTATGCCGGAGAGAATTTCGCTAACTTCTTGTAAAGTGTTTCATTTGTTCATGTATATAATTCTTGTACGCCACTTTAGCCATATGAATATTTTTCTTGGTTGAGGAGTAAACATGGCTTGAAAATTTAGATGAAAGCTCGTGGATACTAATAACCTATGCGAGTTCTTGAGCCAATATTTTATTCGGAGGATTATTACAATTTCTCTTAAATTTTATTTAGAAATGCATTAATTTGTCGAATAGTCTTATTATTTCTTTGTTTTGGTTAAATGCTGAGAACACACTACAGTGTTATCACATTATTATTCTTTTGATATCATGAAAATTGAAGAATCATATCAATTCCCGAAAAATAATTTTAGGCCTTCTTTGTTTTCTTTGAGCCCTATATTTTTTTTCCTATTAATCCCTAAGAACCAATTTGAGCCTTTAATTTAGCCTTTCTTTGCTAAACCTTCCACCCAAGCTATTCTAAGATATGTTAGGAGTATATTGAATAAAGGACAGGTTACTTAAAAATGACAAGATAAAAAAAAAGTTGTTGAAAAAAAATGAGGTGGAACAAAAGAAAAAAAGAATAATAAAAGATGAAGATATTTGAAAAAAAAAAAAGGCAAGCAAGTTGTGTGAAAATAAAAAAGAAAAAAAGTTGAGAAAGGTTTGGAAAATAATGGTGGGTGACTTGTATGCAATAATGTCCTTAATATATTTTTTTATCCCAATTATTCTCAGACACTCCTTCGTAACCTTATTTTTACATTTTTTATTTTTTTTACCCTGACCTTACATTAAAACCTAGTTAAAGTTGTGAGATTCGTTTTTTTTTCTTTTTTTTTTATTGTGTTATGCATGTTGGGTTCTATCCCGGTTCGGTCGGGTGTTAAGCTAACTGCGTTAGCATGTTGAATAGTGCATGAGAACTGTGTTGTGAGGTGTCTAGCTTCTGTTTTGGTTTAATTTTACATCTTTTGTTTGGGTGTTTAACCCAGCATTGATCGCTCGAGCGGTGGGGATCCCACTCGAGCAGAGGTGGCAGAGAGTTCGAGTTAGTGGGTACTGCTCGAGCGGTGGGGGGTCCTCTTGAGGGGACTGTCGACGTGGAGTGATTTTAAATATCTGTTTAGGACTAGGGTTGAAGCACCAAAGCTTCTCTTGCAAGCTTCATTCATTCTCTCTTGAAAGAAAAATTAGATCCTCTACCTTCTATCTAACTTTTAACTTGGTTCGGGTTTAGCTTTTGGTGATCGATTAGCGGATCCTTGTTATTCTTGCCATGAGCTTCGCGTTCATCTGAACGAAATCTTGTTTCCATGACGTTTGTTTTTCGTCAGTGTTAAAGCGACGAGTTTTTATCTCTCTGAGATAGGATTCTAGACTATCTTACTTTAAAGGGGTGCTACGTGCAATTTTATGCGTTTTTATCATTTTAAAATGCATCAAATGTTGAACTTTGGATATAAGTTATGTTTAGTTGGATAAAACGTCTTTTATGCATTTTTTATAGTTTATTATAAAGTTGGCGGGCGTGAAGGTCCGTGGTTTTCAAAAAGGTGGGTTTTAAAAATAGAGAGAGTTATGTAAAAGTTATGAAAACCTCATTTTGGAGGTTTGGAGCTAACCCTTAGGGTTGAGCCTTAGTTTTAAACGTTTTGGTTGAAATGGTGAAACATTTGAAAATGTTAGTTGTTTTTCCATGGTTATGGATGACGTGGCGAAAGACTATTGGACGCTTTATATTTGATTAATGTGTTGCTTAAACATTTTCGTAGTTGAGCTACGTGTTTTTAATGATTCTGTAGATCTGCCGTGACAGTGCATGTGTATTTGGGCCTCTATTGCTCCTCGGTGAAAGTCCAAAAACTTTTTGCAAGTAGGTGCTTCGTTCCTTCGGGTAAATCCCCGTAAATAAAGTGGTTATCTCATTAGGAGGCGTGTGTTGTTGTAACTCTGTATAGAATTTGTCATTAACTAGTAGGTCATTGGATGCCCCAAAACTAGGGTAATAGGTAAGAGTCTATAGTTGTTACCTTTGTCCCCGGGGCAACAGAGTCGGTACATAGGGATTATTGGGGTTTGTGGAAACCTGGTTAGAAATGATGTTTTGTTTATGTTTTCTTAAACTGTTGGACATTATTTGGATGTCTTGAAAGCTTATGATTTTGAGAAGAAAAACCGTTTTGAGGCTCATGTCAGTCGAATTGTTCATATTATTCGTGTTAGTATGTTTTGCTTTTAAATTCATGTTAGTTTATTTCCTATTGAGCTTCGGCTCATATTATGGGATTTGAAAACCTTTTTTAGGTGATTGTGATCACATGGGTTGATCTAGAGGAGCCGGAGGAGACGGAAGACTTTTTCTAGTTTTTCTTTTTGTTGTGGGATCATATAATGATGTTTATGTTTTGGATTCTAAAACATGCTATGTAAAGCCTTAAGGCCATGGCTTCATATGTTATTTGTATGTGAGGGCGTGGGTTCGTGTTCGGGTTGGGAGTTCTTGGTTTGTAATGTAATGTTATGGTATCAAAATGTTGGTTTCTAAGTTTTTGAGTTGAAAAGAGAAGTTTCTTTATCAAACTAATGTTTTGTCCCTATATTTTTCTTATTTAAACTCGAGTTCAAGGATGAAATTTTTGAGTGTTTTCTTTGGCACTTGTGAATTTTTTTTTTTGATTTTTGGCTTGAAAAACTCTCAGGTACCTCACCGCTCGAGCGGTGAAGGGTTCGCTCGAGCGGATTGTCGCTATGAGGAAATGTTGGGTTTTGTTTATAAATCAAAGAATTACAACTTGGTATCAGAGCTCTAAGTTCGAATACCTAAGAGTCATGGAAAGTGGTTGCATCATTCCGTGAGGATAATTGCGTATGCTTGATTGCATGTGTTTAAATATTTTGATAACATGATTATAATAACCAGTTGAGCATGAGGATGACATGTATACGTGAGCATGGGGGTTGGACCTTAAGATTGAATAGCCTTGCTTTCGGGCGTTTGGGTTAACAAACTTGGAAGCCAAGTTAGAAATGCGTTTGGCCAACGTATTCACTAGCAAGGAGTTTAAGTATGTTATCCAAATAGGCTTGTCACTCTTAGCGGTGCTCCTCGGTAAGTGAGATGTGCTTACATGATCTCTAATTGCTATGTGTTAGCATGATTATGTAGCTTATATCGGTAATAACATGATGACTGAGTCTTATGTGGTTATGTTCCTTTTTCTTTCATATAGAAGTAATGTCTGCACGGAGAGGACGAGGTCGTAGTCGAGGCCCTGGCCGTGGCCGTGGTTTAGGCCAAGGGGATATGCTGATTCCTTATGTTGGGGATACTGATGCTCCCCAAGGACCGGTATAGGGGGTAGACTTACTGCGTGAAATGGTAGGCTCCATCCTTTAGCTAGTCGAGGCTTCCAGGGGAAGAGAGAGAGTGCCTGAGCCGAGGGCGACTGTCGCTGTGTGAGAGTTTCGACATCTTGACCCACACACCTTTGTCAGGGATCCTGATCCCAAGGTGGCCATAGAATGGTTGGAGCTTGTGACTAGGATTCTGGATACACTACAGATAGTCGACGATGACTTGAGGGTTGCATTTGCTGCTTTTGAGTTGAGGTGTGGCGCCCATGAATGGTGGAAATTTTCTGGAATAGGAGGTACTTGGGCAGCGTTTACCAAAGTATTTCTGGATAAATACTTTCCTGAGTCCCCTAGGGATCTTTATTAGAAGGAATTCATTTTTCTTACCCAAGAGATAATGACTGTGGTTCAGTACGAGGCAGAGTTCACCAGCTTGTCCCATTTTACACAGAAAATTATAGCTACAGATGTGTTGTGTACAAAGAGGTTTGAAAGGGGTTTGAGACCCGCAATCAGAGATCGAGTAGCGGCATTGAGGATCTGTGTCTTTACAGAATTGGTGAAATCAGCCATTACTATAGAAAATACCCTGAATGAGACACGCAGGGCTAGAGTGGGTAGAACCCAATATGGCAGAGAAGGTGCGCAGTTTAAGGGGCACATGAATAAGCATCAGAGGTCATCTGCACAAGCACCCTCGGTGGCTTTATTTGGGAGATTAGAATGAAGGGAGCTCACCTATTATCGGTGCAGGCAGCCAGGGCATCGTGCATTGGATTGCCCGTAAAAGAGGCAGTCTCAGAGTGCAGTACCTATTCAGTCACAAGGGAGAGAGCTACGAGTCTGTTTTGGGTGTGGCCAGTTGGGATATTTTCGCAAGAACTGCCCTCGAGGAGGGAGTGTACAGAGTATGACAGGTGTACCAATTGTTTTATCCACATAGGGATGACAGACTTATCAACAGCCTATGACTCAAACTTCTAGAATTACAGATGGAGGTGCCTTAACCCAGTCTGTGTGACAGTCCATAGCAAAGTGATATGGTGGACAGACTAGGGGAACACAAGGTCGAGTGTACGCCTTTACAGATCCCAATTCTTCTAAGACACTAGTTATGCCTGATGCTGCAGCCACTACTTCAGTGATTAGAGATATTCTCTTAGTGTACATATCATGGGCTAGTGTTCTTATCGATACGGGAGCATTGTATTCTTTTATCTCATCTGCTTTTGCATCTGCTTTGGGGTTAGAGATAGACTCGTTGGATAGTGCGCTGTGCGTGGAGACCGTAGTCAATGGGAATGTGGTGTTGGGACGGGTTTGTAGGTCCTGCAAGTTAGAGGTCGCCTGCCGTTGTTTAGAGTTTGATATCATCCTAGGGGGCTGACCACCTATCGTACTTGTATCAAATTATGATCGATGGAGTATATCAATTTGTACACTAGAGGGTAATTGTTTTTGTTTCGTGGGTGATCGGAACGATGGTTAAGTGCCCATATCTGGTGTCGTGCAAAATCGAAGAAATCTTGGTTTCCACTTCTCTGCTCTCATGTTGGATGAGACTGTTGGGGCTCGAGGGGAGTTTTTCCTTGTGGTTTGTGACTATCAAGACTTCTTCCTTGACAATCTATTTCAGTTGCCATCAAGTTGTGAGGTAAAGTTTTCTGTCTATCTAGTTCCGGGAGCTACTCCTATTTCGACGCTGTCGTATCGATTTGCACCAGTAGAGTTGCGAGAGCTTAAGGTACAGCTTCAGGAGTTATTTGATAAAGGGTTTATCGCTCAAGTACGTCACCGTGGGGAGCTCCAGCCTTGTTTGCCAAAAAAAAGGATGGTTCCTTGAGGTTATGTATTGACTATCGGAAGTTAAATTAGGTAATGGTGAAAAACAAGTATCCTATGCCAAGAATTGATGATTTATTTGATCAACTAAAGGGTTCGAGTTGCTTTTCAATGATTGACTTGAGGTTAGGGTATCACTAGTTGAGGATCAAGGAAGAAGACTTACCGAAGACCACTTTCCGAACTCGCTATGGTCACTATGAGTTTTTGGTTATTCCGTTCGGTCTGACGAACGCTCCTACGAAATTCATGGACTTGATGAACAGAATATTTCATCCATATCTTGATAATTTTGTGGTCGTGTTTGTAGACGACAATCTATTCACCATCGAGGGAGACACATGGGGAACATCTACGTGTTGCTTTGTAGCTCTTGAGGGAGCATCGACTGTATGCAAAATATGAGAAGTGTGAACTTTAGATGTCAGAGATAAAGATTATTGGACACGTGGTGTCGGGGATATTTGTGGATTCTGCGAAGACTGATGCAGTGATGGATTGAGAACAACTGAAAGGTGTGTTTGAGATTTGTAGCTTTTTGGGTTTGGCAGGCTACTATCGACGATTCGTGAAAGATTTTTCTCAACTTTCCGTACCGATGACTCGCCTTACGCGAAAGGGAATTAAGGTCGTTTGGAGTGAGGCTTGTGAGTTTGCATTCCAGGAACTGAAGAAGAGGTTGACCAGCTCACCAGTGTTAGTTATTCCAGAGCAAGGTTTGGGTTACACAGTGTATTGTGATGCGTCGCATGATGGTTTGCGATGCATCTTGATGCAAGAAGGTAAGGTTGTGGCTTACGGATCTCGGCAGTTGAAGACTCATGAACAGAATTATTCGACACAGGACTTGGGGTTAGAAGCCGTGATTTTTACCTTGAAGGCATAGCGGCACTATCTTTACGATGAACATTTTGAAGTTTTCTTCAATCAAAAGAGTTTGAAATACTTATTTTCAAAAAATGACCTGGATTTATGCTAGTGATGGTGGATGGAGTTTGTGGAAGACTATGATTTTGACTTGCTGAGCCATCCGGAGAAGGCCAATGTCGTGGCCGACGCTCTTAGCAGGAGATCTCATGGTTCGCTAGCTTCTATTTTCATACGAGACTAGGACATGCTTAAGGAGGTGAGTGAGTTTGATTTGTGTCTCGGGGAGACAGAGGAGGGTGCGACCCTATTTTCAGTAGTATCACAACCTATGTTGATTGCCCGTGTTTTGGAGACTCAGTAAACGGATCAAGAAGCTCAGATGTTATAGGATCATGTTATTAGTGGGAAAAACACTAAGGGTTGGGTTGTGAGTTTGGATCAGAGTTTGAGGTTTGTAGGGAGAATGTTTGTGCTAGAGTCGTGCCTCAAAGAGGTATTACACGATTTCCACCATTCATGTCTTGTAGTACACCCAGGAGGCACCAAGATGTATCATGATTTACGCCGTCAATTCTGGTGAAAGGGAATGAAGAGAGATGTGGTTCAGTTTGTTTGTCGATGCCTTACTTGTTAGCAAGTAAAATCAAAGCATCAATGACCTACAGGGTTGTTATAGTCGTTGGCAGTATCGAAATGGAAGTGGGAGAACATCACGATGGATTTTGCATCGGGACTTCTTAGATTGTTGAAGGGGCATGACGAAGTCAGTGCATTTTCTTTCCATTCGCGTGAAGGACTCAGTGGATAAATTGAGTAGGCTGTACGTCAGCGAGATTGTTCGGTTACATGGTGTTCCTGCATCTAATGTTTCTGACCGAGACCCGCGCTTTACATCGCCCTTCTGGCAAAGTCTTCAGGTAGCCTTGGGGATGAGTTTGCTTTTTAGCACTACTTTTCATCCTCAAATGGATAGACAGTCCGAGTAGACTATATTAATTTTGGATAATATGTTTAGAGCTTGTGTGCTTGATTTTTGAGGTTCTTGAAAGGATCACCTACCATTGGCAGAGTTTGCGTATAACAACAGTTATCAATCTAGCATTGGAATGGCACCTTTTGAGGCCTTATATGGCAGGCCGTGTAGGTCACCAGTTTGTTGGACAGATATGGGAGAGACTACAGTTTTGAGACCCGACATGGTGTCGGAAGCACCGGAAAAGATCATTAAGATTTGCTAATGACTGCTAACAGCCCAGAGTCGTCAGAAGAATTACGCCGATCAAAAGAGGAGGCCTTTGGAGTTTGTGGCAGGGAACCACGTGTTTTTGAAGGTCTCACCACCCCGAGATTTGATGAGGTTTGGTCGTCACAGGAAGTTGTCCCATGTTTCATTGGACCGTTTGAATTCCTGGAAAAAATTAGGGAGGTGGCATACCGTCTGGCTTTGCTACCTCAGTTATCTTTTGTGCATAATGTGTTTCATGTTTCAGAAATACATGCCTGACCTGTCACATATCCTTGATTGGGCTGAGTTACGAGTGGATGAGGATGTTTCTTCTGAGAAACGATCAGTATAGATTGTGTACACGAAAGAACAAGTGTTAAGATGGAGGACCATTCCCTATGTCAACGTTCTGTGGCTTTATCGCAAAGTCGAGGAAGCTACATGGGAACTTGAGTCCGAGGTCCATGTTAGATATTCAGAGTAAGTTTTCTTCTTGACGCCATAGCGAATTTCGAGGATAAAATTCTTTAAAAAGGGAAAGAGTTGTGAAACCCGATTTCTTTCTTCTTTTTTTTTTGTTGTGTTATGCATGTTGGGTTCTATCCCGGTTTGGTTAGGCGTTACAACTAATTGCGTTAGCATGTTGAGTAGTGCATGAGAACTATATTGTGAGGTGTTTGGGTTCTATTTTGATTTAGTTTTACATCTTTTGTTCAGGCGTTTCACCTAGTGTTGACTGCTCGAGTGGTGGGGATCCCACTCGAGTGGACATCTGGCAGAGAGTTTGAGTCGGTGGGTACCGCTCGAGCGATGGGGGATCCGCTTGAGCAGACTGTCAACGTGGAGTGCTTTTAAATATCTGTTTTGGACTTGGGTTTGTGCACCGAAGCTTCTCTTGCAAGCTTTATTCTCTCTCTTGAAAGAAAAATCAGATCATGTACCTTCTCTCTAACTTTTAACTTGGTTCGGGCTTAGCTCTTGGTGATCAATTAGCGGATCCTTATTTTCCTTGCCACGAGCTTCGCGTTCATCCGAACAGAATCTCATTTCGACAACGTTTGTTTTTTGTCGGTGTTAAAGCGACGAGTTTTTATCTCTCCGAGGTAGGATTCTAGACTATCTTATTTTAAAGGAGTGCTACGTGTAATTCTATGCGTTTTTACCATTTTAAAATCCAACAAATGTTGAACTTTGGGTATAAGCAATGTTTGGTTAGATAAAACAGCTGTTATGTATTTTTTATAGTTTATTACAATGTTTTTGGGCGTGTGGGTGTTTGTGATTTTCAAAAATATGAGTTTTGAAAATGGAGAGATTTATGTAAAGATTATAAAATCACGCTTTGGAGGTTTGAAGGTAACCCTTGGGGTTGAGCCTTGATTTTAAACGTTTCGGTTGAAATAGTGGAACATTTGAAAATGTTGGTCATTTTTCCATGGTTATAGACGACGTGGCGGAAGACCGTTGGACATTTTGTACAAGATTAGTGTATTTTTTAAATGCTTTTGTAGTTAAACTACGTGTTTTTAATGATTCTGTAGATGTGCCATGACAATTCGTGTGTATTTGGTCCGCCATTACTCCTCGATAAAAGTCTAGAAACTTTGCGCAAGTAGGCACTTTGTTCCTTCGGGTTAATCCCCGTAAATGAAGTAGTTGCCCCATTGGGACGCGTGTACTGTTGTAACTCTGTATTGAACTTGTCATTAACTAGCGGGTCATTGGATACCCCGAAACTAGGGTAATAGGCGAGAGTCTATATTTATTACCTTTGTCCCCTGGGCGACAGAGTCAATACATAAGGATCATTGGGGTTTGTGGAAACCAAGTTAGAAATAATGTTTTGTTTATGTTTTCTTAAACTGTTGGGCGTTATTTGGATGTCTTGAAAGCTTATGATTTTGAGAAGAAAAACCGTTTTGAGGCTCATGTCAGTCGGATTGTTCATATTATTCATGTTAGCATGTTTGATTTTAAATTCATGCTAGTCTATTTTTTATTGAGCTTTGGCTCACGTTGTGAGATTTAAAAACCTTTTTCAAGTGATTATGATCACATGGGATGATTTAGAGAAGCCGAAGGAGACAGAAGACTTTTCTTAGTTTTTCTTTTTGTTGTGGGATTAGGTAATGATGTTTATGTTTTGGATTCTAAAACATGTTGTGTAAAGCCTTAAGGCCATGGATTCGTATGTTGTTTGTATGTGAGAACGTGAGCCCGTGTTCGGGTTAGGAGTTCTCAGTTTGTAATGTAATTTTATGTTGTAAAAACGTTGGTTTCCATATTTTTGACTTGAAAGGAGAAGTTTCTTTATCAAACTAATGTTTTGTCCCTATATTTTGCTTATTTAAACTCTAGTTCAAGGATGAAGTTTTTGAGTGTTTTTTGACACTTGGGAAAATCTTCTCGATTTTTGGCTTGAGAAACTCTCGGGTACATCACCGCTCGAGTGATGAAGGGTCCGCTCGAGCGGATTGTTGCTGTGAGGAAACTTGGGTTTTGTTTGGAAATCGGGGAGTTACAAAAGTCCTATTTGATCTTGGG
>JAULJZ010184861.1:0-46365 GCA_032270985.1 Heliamphora pulchella | reverse complement strand
TTCCGACCGACTTTTCATCAAAAACAACCAAGTCATGCGAGAATAGTCATCCACAAAAATAACAAAATAAGAATATCTATTATTGCTAGGAGTTCGAGAAGGACCCCAAATGTCCGTATGGATTACATTAAATGACTCGGACTTACGACTACGACTACTAGTAGAAAAGGAACTCCAGTGATACTTTCATAGCTGACAAGCTTCACAATTAAAACCAGACACATGAATCAAATTGGGAATAACCGACTTAAGCTTAACCACAGATGGGTGGCCCAAACCAAATGCCACTGAAAGGGAGAGACTGTAGCACTCAAAACAGAGGAAGAAGTGGGTGGTGAAGCAACATCAAGATAATAAAGGCCATCCTTCTCATACCCCAAACCAATCATCTTCTTGGTTTGGAGGTCCTAAAAAACACAAGAAGTGGGAGAAAAAGTTATTGAACAATGTAAAACTTTAGTTAACTGGCTAACAGAGAATAAATTAAAAGAAAAATTAAGGACATAAATACTGGAAGACAATGAGAAAGTGGGAGATGGATGTAGAACACCCGTCTCCTGCACAGGGCGAGATGAACTGTCAGCTAAAACAATAAGATGCTGGATATGAGTTAAATGAGAAAAAAACGATGGATTACCAGACATGTGAGAGCTAGCGCCAGAATCAAGGACCCATGAAGAAGATGTAAGAGCCGCACGTGCAACATTACCTGAATTGGCTAAAGTAGTCGTGGAAGATGGAGGTAAAACAGACTGCAATGTCTGAACAATCTTGCTAAGTTGAGTAGTGAGAGCACCATGAGAATCAGCAGTGGAAGCCAGCTGAGGAGGATCAGAAGTGGACTGGGGTGTGGGATCAGTAACGTGATTAACATAATCAGGTTTACCATACTTAGCCCAACAATACGATTCAGTATGATTAGTACCACCACAGTTATCACATTTTCTATCACCACGGCCACTACTGCGACCATCACCCCGAGAATGGTCGCGAAAATTACGTCCACCCCGATTACCGCGGCCATTTCCACGAAAGGAACTATGACCACCGTGGGTAGAAACTAAGGCAGACGAGTCAGATGCAGGCAGAGGAGCAGGCGAATGAGGGATATGAGCAGATTGACCCAACAAGGAACGTAACAACCGGGAATATGCATTCGATGCGGTAAGCAAAGTCTCACTAGCCAAAATTTGGTCCTTAAACCCACGGAGATCAGAATCTAAACTAGAAAGTAAGAAGGCAATCATGAAGTCCTCCCATTGACGCTTCTGTTGCTGTAAATCAGTAGTAAAAGGACGATACTGCAATAACTGATCCCAGAGACTCTTGAGAGTACTGTAATATTCAGACAAAAATTTCTCAGCCTATTTGGTAGCAAAAATCTGCTCATAGAACTCATAAACACAGGATACATTGCTTTGGTTGGAGAAAGAATCTGCAAGAGAGTCCCAGATTTGCTTAGAGGTATCACAGAACTCTACTGTAGTAGCAATATGAGGCTCCAAACTATGCCACAGCCAGCACATAACAATAGAATCAACCGTTTCCCAACAAGAAAAGGTAAAATCCCCTTTGGGTGGAGGAGAATCAGTGATGTACTTCAACCGCTGTTTGCTTTTGAGAAAAATCTTAAAGGCATGTGCCCAAGCTAAATAATTAACACCATTAAGGCGTTTAGAAGTGACACCACGCGGCAAGTCATCATCTTTGAGGTCACTAAGTGGTTTCTCAGCCATAGTAAATCAAACAATAAGTGAAATCAATCAGAAATTAACCGGTGAGAGCTGAACCAGGAACCAATGCAACACGGAAGCAAAGAAAATGAGTTGTGGACCCTCAAACAACAAAGAAACCCTCCAAAATCATCAAACAATCCCAGATTTGGCAAGAATCATGAGTTTCGGCGCCTGTAGAAGGGATTCGGAGCATCAGAGAGCAAGAACAACAAGAACCGAAGAGAATCGCACACTGGCGAGCCACGAACAGACAGCGCCGACCTTCAAATCGACCAAAAATCGATCAAAAATGGACCAAAATCACCAAACAGCCATAGATCGAACATGAGAAGAGGGATTTGGCACCCATAGAATGAATCTCAACCACCAAGAACCAAAAAACGAAGTCGCGAAGGCCAGATCGAAAACCCTAGGGTCCGAAACTTGCAAAACTTTGAAAAAACACGAAATATACCAATCTTCTCCAAAAAAATCAGGAAAAAATCATCGCAACAATCAGTGGACGGAGGCGAATCAAACCAGAAAAGCGGCATTCGTCGCCGTCTGTACAGTCGCTGACGTCATGCTGACGTCATCGGACGGAATATGATGTCAGCGAGCTATTTTTACTGTGCGACCAAGGCTGAAACTTTACGAAGCTTTTAGGGTTAGATCGGAAGGGCTCTGATACCAAGTTGGATAGTAAAAATGAATTTAGGGTTTGAAGAAGGAAGAAGGAGAAACAGATAAGAAGAAAAGAGATGAAAAGAAAGAGTTTAGGGAGGTTAATTAGCCTGCTTCACCCACATATCATTTATACATTATTAGGTCAAAGACAAAGCTAAGTACAAGAACCCAATTAAGGAAATAAAGTAAAAATATAAAAGAATAAAACTAATAAACTCTCAACAAACATCAAATACAAGTCAAAAGAAAAAATAGATAACATAGAAGCATATGACTTCTTAAGATGCAATGATAAAAGCATATGATTTCTGATCTGTATGATGATTTTTCAAAGATCTTAATCAAAAACTGACGGCAGAAAAAAAAAATTTAAAAAGAACAAAACAAAAAAAATAATAATTAAAAAAGTTACTTGGAAAATACAATAACCATCAGTGAAGAATATTAAAAACCGTAAGTGCAAAACTTGAATTCACCACTACACACTACATGACGGCATTCGCTCAGACCATCAAAAAGGAAAACACATAATAAGATAACGTTGTACAGCAGGAAGCATGGAAGCAGTCCATATGATATGCAGGAAAGCACCTCCAAACTAAGAAGACTGTCTACTACACCTGGTTATGTAATACACTAATTGTTGTAAAATGAATATTTTCTGCAAGAAATAATTAACTTGGGCTCATTTCATAATTTCTAGTAAATTGGAGGCGTTTTGTAATTTCTCGAACTTGGGGGTTATTGCAGTAGTTTCATAAAAACCTAAATCATATGTAGCAACCATTTCAGCAACAAGGTCTGCTTATTATCTCCAGCCGCAGTGTAGAGAGACAGAAAGAGAGAGGAGGAGGAGGAGGAGGAGGAGTAGTAGTAGTAGGAGGAGCTTCAGCTAGAGGTGTGGCAGCCATGGAGATCCAATGGCAGCAGTTTCCCGCGGCAAGTGGTGGTGACATCAACTGTTGAGAGGAAGGCTTATGGCAGTGGCAACAATGGCTTCTCCAGTAATTTCTCTTATATTTTCCAGCGGTATGCAATGGTAGGGTGAAGGCGACTAACCCAACCCCGTGTTTTGTATATATGTATGTGTGCTGATATGAAAAACATATATCTATATAGATCTGAATGTGAAATCTGGGATTTGGGCGTTGTGCTGCAATGGGTTTTCCATAGAGTGAAGGAAATAAATCCAAACCCCTTCTTTCTATGTGTATGCGCTGATGTTTAAAGCAAAGTTATTTGAGACCAAAGAAGGAGAAGGTGGTTTTTGTTTGCTCGGAGTGCAGCGCCCTGCTATGTGCTTTGTTAAGAGCTATATATCACTATCCATGTTTCAGTAATGGTTTGTAAGTTATGTTTCCCTCTATTGTGGTAGTGATGGTTGATTTATTTACTTGTATTCATTATATTGATATACACATGGTGGTATATGGCTGCTAAATGTGGGTTTTGTTTTGGATGATGCTTCCCTCTGTTTCTTTCTCTAATTGGCTGCTAGTAAGACAAAAGTGGATCTCTTTCTTCACACCGATTTTAACTCCTAGTTGGTTAACCGTATACACTTTTGGGTTTGCGTCAGATTTTTAGGATGATAGAAACCACCTCCTTTTTGTGTATGTTGTGTGTGTATATATATAGAGACACATGTTAGATATACTCGGCACTATGAATCCCTATTTCCTTTGAAATGTTGGATTTTGCATATTGGTATTCATCTATTGGTGACTCGATGACTAAGAAGTTGACCTCGGTTGGAGCTTTTAGTGCACGGTTTGGAAGCCCGAGAGTGGGCTGTTTGCACTCTGTTTTAGGGCTGTTATGCACTGTTCTGGGATGCTTTAGGTTGCTTTGTGCTCTATTTTAAAGCTATTAAGAATTTAAGTACACTGGATTTGAGACAAAACCAATATAACCCCAACTTTGGGTTCTACCTCAAATTTTACAAACTGAATACTCCCATAAAGGTTGAGGTTTACATCTATAGAAGGTACATTTGTTAGATCCATATATATATATACACATGTCGGGATTGCATCTCCATATTTGATATTTGGGATTGTCAATGAGATCACATAAATTTGCTTATGAAATTCCCAGTAGTGAGGGTTTAGAGTGTGTTATATTTGTGTACCAGTTGTGTTGATAGCCATTTTGATACTTTATATTCAGTATGTCTGTCCAGGTCAGTGGTACTGGGTTTACTATTCGCTTGGTTTGTATGTATTGGGTGAAATCTTATTATGAAGGTAATACTTTGGAATAAATAAATAAAAAAGAAAGAAAGAAAGAATAGGTTCTAGCATTTATTTATATTACAACTTGGTCTTTGATATTAAAGATTTTCAAACCTGTATTTGCTGGACGGTTGTCAATGAATGGAACATGGGGCCGTATTGTGTCAGTGAAGAAGCGATTAAGTCTGATTGAGATAAAAAAAATTTAAAAAAATTACCAGATTGAGTGTTTTAACCTTCAGGACTATATTTATTACTCGTTAAAATGTTTTGGGACAATTTTGGACACTGCTTTTAGTCTAATGTGTACACAGTTTTGGGACTATTTTGACCACTTGTTAAGGGTTATCATGGACTCATGGTGCACTGTTTTGGGCTGATAATTATCCAGATTTTGGGCTGTTTTGTGCTTCGAGTTAGGCTGTTTCATGACCAGCTGTGGACAAATTTTTAGGACCGGAATGAGCAGAGCATGGGTCCTGTAGTTTGCTGTTTTAGGGCTTAGTTTTGGTTGTAATTGGGCCAAATTGAGAGCCATGTTATAAATTAGAAATACCATTGCTTAAATCATTTTGTTCCATGCTTTAGTATATAGTTGATCATTTTTAATTTTGTGAACATGCTTGTGTGATGTCTTGCAAGCTTATCTTGAAAAAGTTACTGGTTAAAGTTTGGAATATTAGAGAATAAATTTCAATGAGCTAACAACGATTCATATGTAGAGTTTGTGGCTCCGCAAGGGGTGGACTGGTTGTATTTGTGTCTACACAAGTGGTGGAGCCGGTTGCATTTGTGGATACGCAAGGGGTGGAGCCAGTTAAATTCATGGCTACGTAAGGGGAAGAGCCAGTTATTGTGACTAGTGGCTATGCAAGGTATAGAGCCGGTCATATGCAAATGGTTGAACTTAAAATAAGATTTTGAATTCAGTTTTCACGTTGAGCTGCATTGTGTTAGAAAACTAGAAATGCTAAGATTGTTAAGTTATAAATTCTCTCCTGTAGCGGTATTTTTTAAAATGGACTCTAATCAATATAAATAGACGTGGGAAAGGGTGGAAACCCCCCCATTCTCTTTCACCCACGGTATCTCTTCTTCTTTCCCTCTTTCTTCTCTTTTCTTTTTATTTATCCTCCTTTAATTCCACCAAGGTATCAAAGCATTACTCTCTTTTTTCCACTTGGTTTGTTCTTGCCAAAAAAAAATTCCCAAAAAAATCTAGTATGGTCGATTAAACCTTCTTAAACCCAAAAACAATTGTTTCATATTTTTCTAAATTGATCTTGAATGTTTTTCTATATTTCTTTTTCCTTTAATTCTCCAAGATATTTTTGAATATTTGATTTCAAAGCTTTGTTCAACGAAGCCCATGGTTCAAACATAAGCCTAGGGAGCTAATCCAAGGTTAGAGGCTAGGTAACATGAACACGGGCACGCGACATGACACACTGACGCATCAATTTCCAAATAGGTAGGACATGACACGTCTGGGACATGTTAAAAATTTATAAATTTTATATTTATTATATAAATATAATAAATTGTTTCATATTTTCTAAATTGATCTTGTATGTTTTTCTATATTTCTTTTTCCTTTAATTCTCCAAGGTATTTTTGAATATCTGATTTCGAAGCTTTGTTCAACAAAACCCATGGTTCAAACACAACCCTAGGGTGCTAATCTAAGGTTAGAGGTTAAGTAGCATGAACACGAACACACAACATGACAGAGACACAATACGGGCACGCTTATGCGTCATTTCCAAATAAGTAGGACACGACACGTCTGGGACATGTTGAAAATTTATAAATTTTATATTTATTATATGTCACATATGTGAATAATTTATTCAATAGTAATTAAAAATATATAACATATCACTAATAAATAAAAGTCCTATATTTCATTTTATAAATATTCCAAACATATTTAAGATGCATAATTTGCGTTTCGAAGAATACAAAATATTGTTACTATGGAGACATTCATCACACGAAACGAGTTCGTCGAGTTCAATAAGTGTTCGCGGAGTGTCGAGAAAGTGTATAACATTATAAATTAAGTTTTTTAATTAAGGCAAGCATAAAAAGTGTTTTAACACAATTTAGGAGTGTCCAAGAAGTGTCATTTCCAACACGACATGCCACCTTTGTAGATGTGTTTGTATTTCTTAAATTAAAGGTCTTCTTTGGCGGTTTTTGCATTTCTATGGTGTTTCATGAGAAAAAGGAGCACAAAAATTGAGTTTTTGGTTACATACTCATGATTTTTGAGGTGATCTTACATATTTCTGCTCTCATCCCTAACTTCAGTGGTCACTCCTCCCACTATTTCAAGTAATGAACCCCTTGTTGATTCTCTTACCGAAAATACTCAAGAAGTTGATGACTCAAATATTCCTATTGCTCTTAGAAAAGGAGTTAGGGCTTATACTCACCATCTCATATGAAAATTTGTTTCATATGACTCTTTGTCTCCTTTTATATCGTGGTTTGTTTCGTCTTTATCCTCTATATCTATTCTGCATAATTGGAAAGATGCTCTCACTAACCCTAAATGGAAAGAGGCCAATTAGAGGAGATGAGCACGGAGCAAGAATGCCACTTGGGAGTTAGTTACTATTCCAAATGGGAAGAAGCCTGTGCAAATGGGTGTTCACTGTTACGCAGAGAACAGATGTGACTGTTAAGAGAAACAAGGCACAATCAACTATGTAGCCATGATGAATTCGCATTGATTTCTCCTATCTTGCGCAGCAAATTTGGATTGGCCTTTACAGCAACTAGATATGAAGAATGTCTTTTTACAAGGTGATCTTGAAGAGAGAGTGTATATAGATATCCCTCTAGGATTCTCATCTTCCTGCATGAATGATGAAGGGAAGGTTTGCCGTTTAAAGAAAGTGTTGTGTGGGTTGAAACAATCCCCTAAAACTTGGATTGATAATTCCTTTAGGCGATATTGAGATTTGGTTTTAAGCAAAACCATGCTGATCATACTATGTTCACTAAGCGAAGTGTAAATAAGATTGTAGTCCTTCATTGTGTATGTCGATGATATCGTTGTGACGCATATTGATATGAAAGGAATTTTACAGCTCATGGCTTATCTAGCCAGAGAGTTTGAAATTAAAGATCTTTTCATCTAGAAACGGCCTCTGTTTTCAAATTCTGGTAACTTGAGATTATAGGCCTTCATTGGTGTAGACTAACTTGATCTATTAACGATACACAATCTATCTCAAGTTACTGTATTTTTGTGGGGGGAAATTTAGTCATTTGGAGAAGCAAGAAGCAAGTTGTGGTGGCTAGATCCACTGCGAAGGCGGAATATAGGGCTATGCCTCATGGCATTTATGAACTTATGTGGCTTCAAGTTTTATTAGGCGACTTAGGCATATATTGCGATGCTCCCATGAGATTATATTGCGATAATAAAAATGCCATTAACATTGTTCATAATCCAATTCAACATGACACAATTAAACACTGAGATTAACAAGCATTTCATCAAGGACAAGTTGAATAGGGATTTGATTTGTATGCCGTTTGTAAAATCCAAAATCAACTAGCTGATGTTTTCATTAAGGGGTTTGATGGCAAAGTTTTCTACTCTATTGTTTGCAAATTGGGCAAGAAGGTATCTATGCACCAATTTGAGTGAGAGTGTTAAGTATTATGCTTAAGTAGCTTGGGGTTATTTGCGCCATTTAGTCTTAGTCTCTATGCTAATATAAATACTCATGTTTAAAGGAGTCTCCCTACTTTTACAGCTCTCTCATATTTTGGCCATCAATCAATTCTTCTTTTTTCCCTTCTCATCAATTTCACATCTATATATTCTGTTTGTCATGGAATTAAATGTTCATTGTATTATTTATCCCTTTCTTAATCCATTCTCATGTTTGCGGAATTAAGAGGGATTAAGCTTCCTGTGACTAATCCCTTTCCCTCTCTATCCCACCCACTTCCTCCCACTAGTTATCCCTCATATAAGGGATTGTGTGTCCAATCCGGACTACTTGTCCACACCTCTATTTTGCATCCAAACATGGGATACAAAAATTACTCCGACAGTCAAATCCCATCCTTCAATACATACACGGCCTAATAAGGTGTTTTAACCTATAGTGTGAAAGTTGTGCATGACTTGAGATTTACGCACCAACATGAGGGGAAGTGTTAAGTTATAATTTCTCTCATGTAAGTTTATTTATGTAATTGGTGTCTATTTAATATAAATACATGTGGGAGAGGGTGAAAACCCCAATTCACCCCCATTCTCTTTAACTCACATTATCTCATCTTCTTTCCCTATTTTTCTCTTTTCTTTTTCTTTATTCTTTTTCATTAATTCTAACTAGGACAAATCTCGGAGGAGTATTTGTGTCGTGTTGAATTAAATGAATTATATTATGTGCATAGTGTGTTGCATAGACTGAGTTTATGGGAATATGTGAATTGGCATACAGTTGGCTCTGTTGTGATAGATGCTTGTAATGCATTTATATCAGGAATTTATTGATTAAATGTGAGGATTAACAATATGCTTTCATGATTAGCAGGTTTTGCACATTTTGCACAAGTCATCTTGTTAGAAATTACTTTTGTGGATGATTATTCCAAATGAGCATGTAGAAGCTCACCCCGTTTCTCTTATAACTACGAATTCGGAAATATGTACAGCAATGATAGTTGGGTGATTATGTTGGAGACCCTAGTTTTGTCTAGCTTCGTTTATATTTGAAAGCATATAAGATATAATCTTGTCTTTTGGTAATGGTATGTAATGTGATTTAGGATAGTTGGAAGTACGTTGTGTATGCTTGAATTTCGGCATGTAATAGTTAGGTTTATGCTACTTTTAGAGGTATATGCCTCACACGCTTATATGTACTTAGTTTGCATGGGCTTGAAGGATAGCCTTGTGTGGAAGCGTGACGGAAAAGAGCATGGTGTGTGGGGATATAGTGGACTTCACTTGATAGTGACCAGATTAGGACCGAGTGTATAGTTCCACTTGACTCTAGTGAGTAGATTAATGTTAAGAGAGTATTCAATTATGGGCATGCACTTATGTTGCATTTGTTAGTATATTATCGTTTGGATTTGTGGGTATCAAACTATGCTACTTATATGCAGTTATATCTTTCTTTATTGCTTCTGTTATATTGTACACCACACTTATATTTATGCACACACTTGGGTTGTTTTAGGACTACTGGGTTTTTAGCTCACCTCCCACCAGACTTTGCAGGAATAGTCCAAACTTGGTAAGAAGATGAGATTTTGATCTGGACCATGATGCTCAATGTGTCTTCATTTCTTCTTCTGTTTTTTTATGCATTGTGTTGTAGAGGTAAACTTTATCATTCTTGATCATTGGTATATATTTATTTATTTATTTGGTGGGGATGCTGTATATGCTCCGTTGTACTTTAAGAACAAGACCAAGGAACAAAATTTCCATTTGAACCACACCAAAACATTATGCAATATATCTAAACAAGTTTTATTGAAAAGAATTTAAAAACTTTTGTAAATATTTTTACATTTTTTAAAAAAATTATAGATGGTTGTATTTATTATTAAAAACAATATTATTAGTATTACTACTGGTTAAGTAAAATTGTACACCTTATTTTGTTGAGATCTTACATGCTTTTAAAATAACTTACACTTGTATTGAATAAAACTAAGTATTTAATTATACATAAAAATATTGATTTTTATGTTTTTAGACGTACTCTCTTATGTGCAAAACTATAACAATCTTTGTATATCAAAGTGATTATTAGTGCTTAATACATAGATTTTAACTTATATTTATAAACATTTTCTAGTCTTGTCACGATTAAAAAGTATTCAAAACATTTTTTCGAAATGTATCCGTTTCCATACTAATCAAAACAACACACCGAAACGAAATTGTGATCCTTGGACGGGACCTTCATTAGATTATTATTTATGGAATGATGGAAATTACATTTTATCTCCTCAAATTATTATTTTATTTATTTTAAGTCACCCACGGAAATTTAGGGGGTGAATTTAGGGTTACAAAAAACTTGTGGATTTAGGCTTTAAAAGGGATAAAAAAAAATGTTTCAGTTTTAGAATAAAGGAAAAATACAAAATTGACATTCGTTCTATGAACAAAGGCATGTGCTTCGTAGGTCCAAAACAATCCCATTAAGGCAATAGAACATTCTAACAAAGAATCCCAAGCTTGCAGCTAACCAAAGGTGAATAAAATAGGATGTGGCTCGATAAAACTTGTTGATACACTTATTTAAATGCCCATCACTCATCAGTAGAGTCATTTAAATCAATTTCTGGTGGTCTACATTTAAAGGGTGCCTATGACTTGTCACAAAGAGAACATATGCTATTACATTGTAAGGCCCTTGATCAAATGCATATGGATAAACATTTACATAACTGAAGTATTATATCAGCACTTCAGAAATTGCTCCACAAAATGAAACAAACAATAATGAACTCGATGACATTATATTGCACCTAAAATTAAAGAATTTAATTCCATAGAAAAGGTTTTTTTTACCTGAGGAAGAGCTTTGACGCAACTCCGATATGTATAGAGCACTGATGCCATATCCTTCCCCTCTCGAATAAGAGTGTTCTGCACAGGTTCCAGTTTTAAACCATTAAAATAAATAACTCAATTACAAGTATGTAAATAAAATCAAAGAAATTCTATGAAAAGACAAACCGGTAGATGTTTCCATACTGAGGGGGGGAAAACCCAGTCATATATTATTAGTCCAACATTTTAGACAAGATGAAAGCACAAGGTATAAAGGGGAGAATGGCATACCAGTTGATTAAGAGCCTTTGTATCTTCTGATAAAGATAGACGGTATGCGGAAACATCAGTATACTCTACAAAAGAAAAGCATCCCTGCTCTTATCACTTATGAGAGAGATAGGTATGGAAAGAGAAAGAGAGAGAGAGAGAGATGGTATTGCTGATGAGAAAAAGTAATTAAGTACAAGTTTTTAGATGAGTTGGTTTCTAATAGGTTATCAAAGCAGGCAGAGGTTTGGACTTGGTGTTCAAATCTCACCACCTATCCCACCAATAATACTACTTGCAACTGCATACCCAGTGTAGAGGATATAGTCTAGCCAAATTTGCAGAGGCATGTTCATGGTCTCTAACTACAAAGCTTTCAAAATTTAGTACAAATTCTTGATACCTAATAACATGCATTTCAAAACATTGCAGAAATATGTAAAATAGTAAAAGGAGAGTAGAAAGAAGGTAAACTATGGATGCCTCAAAACCTACAGGCGCAATAATAAGATAAAAATACAACTCATGAAACTAATATATAAAACACATAAGCATCCATATGAGTGGTATCATGATTTAGAGAGAGAGAGAGAGAGAGAGAGAGAGAGAAAGCACTTAAATCTTTTTTATTAGCCTGATCATCAGTTTGGCAATGTTATGGATAAATAAATAGAGAAAAAAACGCAAATGTGTTTATTTATGACTTTATATGTCAAGATGTCTGACATTATACATTGCAACAAACATTGTTCATAATTAACAGATGAGTAATAACTGACTACTGGTCCATCTCGACCATATCCCATTTGCAGGTTAATTGTCAAAGTCCATTTTTTCAATTATTTTCCAGCTGGAACAGTAGAGAGTTGCTTTTAGATAAACCACCAGAGGGATACGTAATACGTTATAAAACTCATTTGGATGCCAAAGTTTTTTCTTTTCTCTTTCTTTCAATTTTTTTTTATAAGTACATTTAGATGTCAAAGTTCACAAAGGAGAAAAAGGAATCAAAATCAAGGAACAGAATGGTTTGACAAGTAATCAAACAAAGGTGGTTCCAATTCAAATGCATAATAGCACGGAAATAGGTGGAACAAGAGTCAAATCATTGTAAAAACGAAAGAAAGAAAAAAAACTGAAATAGTATTCCTAGGGATCTTAACAATAACCGGAGACAAAATTGCCTGTTTGACACTTCTACTGGTCAAATAGCATCGCCATTTTTGCCCTCCCTTTTACCTCGGGAAAAAGAATATCAATGCTAGAAGGATTGTGTAACCCATCAATTGAGAGGATACCATCTCACTGAGTTTCCTAAGTTTGGGATCAAAAAAAGTTGGCATTCAATTCCGTTTCTAGCCCTTTAAATCTTGCCAACAAAGATGGCTTAGTCAAATCAGTTAGCATGACTTCCATACATATTATCACAGGGGACATGGTCATCGTCAACTTCAGCCTTAGGCTACCAGAAGACTTCAAATGCGCTTAACTGTATTCAGTAGACTAAATGAGATTTATTATACAATGAAGGGGAACCTTTGCAACCATTTGAATGACACATATATCAGAACAATAATTTTGTTTAAAATAATAAGTTTTAAATTGTATACTTACATTATTCGTATTTGACTCTACAGATAGGCAAGAAAAAAAGATACACTGGGGAAAAGAATCACGTAAGTGCATAATTCTAAGACAATCCACAGTTCCCTTTACCCTTTGACTGGTAGACATCACTATCAATGACTCTCAATGAAACTAGCCAATAAATTTTTATGTTCCAACTTTCCAATAACATGCTGCCCAAAAAAATTATAACAGAAAAACAAATGCAAAATAAAATAAATTTATAAGACCATTATAAGTGAATCCTTCAGCTAGCATGAATGGTCAAAAGATGCCGGTCAAAAAATAATGAATGAAGAATATATATATGAATAATGAAGTGTAGAATCTCCAATGTTGATGGGGAAAAAAACTGAATCACAAACAAAATTGTCATAAGAAAGTTAAACAAACGCATACCAATTGGACTATTTGTTGCACCTCTTTCAATTGACACCCAAACTCCTGGCCCTTGAACTTCTGGCTGCTCATCCTATAAAGTTTTGAACTAAAAATATAAGTAGAAGTATATAATGCTTCAAAATACAGTGAAAACTAAGTAGGAACAAAACCGAATCCTTCCTGTTATTAAAAATGAATTACCCCTACTATTTCAAAAAATATGCTGCTCCTTTGACTCACCATTCCAATAATTCAGGTTGGCTCAGCAGCATGATGAACAAATTGACAGGTGTACTTTCTCAATTGGAAAAAACAAGTATTTTATTGCTCACTTTGGAAGAGAAGAAATGGACAAAGAGTTAATGAAACCTAGTACACAATTTCCTAACATCTTTGGTACAACATTGAGTCAAAATTTAGCCTAGTTGTACCAACGGGCGAATTATTGTCACCAACCATACAAATGGATAAAGAACGAGAGAGAGACAGATTGAAGGAATTGGCATTAAGACTTTTAAAACTACGCATACACACACAACTGAAAAATGGAATGTCTTGGCCTAAGAGTTTATCCCAGTGGCGAGACACCCACTACCTCACTATTGGATATATACATTAAATCAAAACAAAAACAAAAAGAACTGGAGATCAAATCATAGGATTGTAGAAGGATCAGAAAGGATCAGGTAAGATCCTAAATTGATTAGACGATCGTAGTAGGATCGGGCGATCCAGTTTTGACCCATTTTTTGTGTACTTTTTGTCGCCTTTCTCATGGCAGCTCACAGTTGTAGCTTTATGACAGAGGAGACAGACCATCTGAATACTAAAAATGAGAAGAAAAATATCATCTCCAAAAAGAAGACCCAATCATTCGATCAAAGGCAAACGTTTTTTTGTGTCACTGTTTTTCTTTTCTTTTTTTTTCCTTTTCTGTTTTAATTTCTTCTTCTCCCCTGTTTATTCTACTTCTCCTCTGTTTCATTTTTTTTTTTAATCCAATGTTCTAATTGTGATCTGTGGTGATATTTAATGAAATATTATGTGTGCTATATAAATCTATATTTGTGAAGTTTGTAACTTCCGGTTTGAGGTTTTTTTCATAATTCTGTTTTGTGTGGTTTCATTGTTTTTCTTTCTATTCCAAAGTCATTATCATATTAAATTAGCTAACTATCTATCCATTTTGAAGTATTCATTAATAATAATAAAATTATTAAACTTTTCGTCCAGTTTGATATCTTAAGATCCTCGATCCGATCCTACCAGTCAATCCGTTTGACACCAAAATCAATCCTACCTAGGACCCCGATCTTGACAACCTTGATATTCACATAGAAACTACTTACAAGATAGGGATTTGATCACGAGAGTACTTCCTAATAAAGGATTAGTTTCTTGCCAGGCAAGGAATCCAATACTGATTCTACCACTCCGTATTTCAGTCTCAAAGATCAGTGCTAACTTAAACATGGATAAACTCCAGCTGGCCACTGCCAGTTGGACAGTAGTAACAATGCCCTGTTTTGCAGATCTAGAAACATGGTGCTTCACTCGTCTCTTAGTTGAAGCTATATCAGCAACTAGGGTACAATATTTTCGCATATAATACCTAACACGGAAATTCAAAGTACAATACTATTGAGACATTAATCCATTTTGAGCATCAGCGAAAATCCAGTAATAAAAGTTGAAAACCCATGAAAGAGAACACAATGAACTAACCCACTGAAGAAAATTACAACGTAAATTCATGCACATGTATGAATACGCACATGCATTTATAAATAGGAACACCTATTTTTTCATCAACGAGTGTACAATTTTTTCCCCTAAGATACCTAACACAGCAATTCAAGGCACAATACTGTTGAGACATTACTCCATTCTGAGCATCATCGAAAACCCAGTAATGAAAGTTCAAAACCCGTGAAAAAAACGCAACGAATTAACCAAGTAAAGAAAATTACAACATAAATTCATACACATGTATGAATACCCATATGCATATGCACATAGGCACACATATTTTTTCATCAACTAGGGTACAATTTTTCCCCTACAATACCTAACATAGCAATTCTTGGCACAACAGTGTTGAGAAATTACTCCATTCTGAGCATCATCAAAAACCCAGTAATGAAAGTTGAAAGCCCATGAAAAAGAACACAACCAATTAACCCAGTAAAGAAAATTACAACATAAATTCATGCACATGTATGAATACCCATATATATAAACACATAGACACACCTATTTTAAGGGATTTTACTCGTATAAACACCATAAATAACCACAAAAATATAGCACCTATTTTGTAATACAATGTAAAAACCAAGATGGGATGACCCAGTACCAGTAGAGCAAATTACAAACCTATATACACGCGCGCGCGTGTTTGCATTTGTGTAATTGCATTTTTTTGAGTTAATGTGAGTAGATCTTGAATTTACCTCCAATGAGAAAGTAGATAAAGCTGCGATTGCTTCTTCAACAGGAACAGCCATGGCAATCGCTGTTCTTCAACGTCGTCTCCAGTTCAGTCGGTTGAGAGTGTGAATTAGCAATCGTCAGTGGTTTCGGTTGAAATTAAAGTGCATTTGCATTACGAGATCCACCAACGAGCACACATTTTACCATTGGATTTCAACAAGCCTTTGCTTTCGAAAATCCTAGTATTTTTATCATTGCTAAAAGCAATGGCTTGCGGCCCGTTTGGAAACAAGGGAAGAAAAGAAAAGGAAAGAACATAAATAATTGTATTTTTTTCTTCTTTTTTTTTTTTTAATAAATAAGAAAAAAATATTGCTATTTATGTTTGGTTAGTTTCAATAAGACAAAAGAAAAGAAACCGTCTTACGTACTATTACTAAACTAACTTTATTTTAAAATAAGAATACTTGATGTATTTATTTTTAGAGAGTTAATATTGGTATTATAAAACTACAGCATTTAAGTAATTTATTTTCTTTTCAAATCTTTCTACTTTTTAAGAGATTCAAAAAGGTAATTTTAAGTGATAGTTAAATCTCTTTATTTCTTTTAATTTCTCTCATTTTTAGTTATTTAAATAAATAATTAGAGTGATAATACAATTATTTTTTTATCTTCCAAATCACTCAATTTAAACGAGCTGTTATAAATTGTAAATGAAAAATACTATCCGTCCTTAAAAAAACTACCAAGTCAAATGACGAATTCATTCCATTAGAGCAATTATTGTGAAAAATTATAAAATAAGGTGGGTTCAAACATAAATCATGTTGTGTTCTATTGAATTATTTCTTTTTTAATATATTTTTATAATCTGAATCGTTTATTTTATATTATTTATTAATTTTATTATTCACATAAATTTAAATTAATTAAATATTTGTAACTATATGATCTGGTTATATTTATTTATCATTATTCTTTATAAAATTATATTTACCATTCATTTATTTTTAACAAATGTGATCTATTTATATAACTACTTATATCTGATTAATATAAATTTTTTACACAAATAATCTATTTAATAAATAGTACAAAATAAATAATTTTGATTATAAAATATTTAAAAAATATATAACTATTAAAAAGTATAATGAGTATCAATAAGATACATGCCACTGTTTCAATTATTTTAGTTATAAAACTGTAATTACTTTCAAATTTTTATACTTTAAATTATAGATTCAAAAATGTAATAACTCTTTATATATTTGTATGATTATTTTTTTAAAAAAATTGAATATTATATATGAGAATGTCATTGTTTTTAATTCTTAATTTATAAATTATAAAATTTTATAATGTTTAATATGCATATTTAATTTCTTTTTTTAAACTATACATTTAGAATTCTCTAATGAATATTTATCAAATAAGACACATGTTGAATATAAAATTTTAAAAAATAAATTAATAAAATCTTATTTTGTTCAACTAGTGAAGTTATACTGTTTGTTTTAAAATTTTAAATATCAAACTAGAATTATGAAAATAAAATTCTACTTTCTAATGAAAATCTGGAATAATTTAAATTAAATAGTAAAATTTGAAAGAATGAAGAATTTTTCATATAATAATATGTGATAAATTTTTTATACATTTTGAAATATGAGCGATAAGATTCTTATAACACATACGTATGAGAAGTTTCACACAATACATACATATATAAAAATATTCTTATATTGTGATATATGAAAAATTTCTCATGCATTTTGATATCTAAGTAAAAAAATTTCATAGCACGTATGTGTATGAGAATATTTTTATATAATAATTTATGATAACTTTTTCATACATTTTGAAATTTGAATTTGAGAAGTTGTCATACCATGTATGTATATGAGAATATTTCCATATACATTTGATATCTGAGTATGAAAAATTTCTCATAACACGTTTGTATGTAAGAATATTCTCATATGATTACATATGAGAAACTTCTCATACATTTTGAAATAGAGTATGAGAATTTGAAATTTTTTATAGCACATATGTATATGAGAATTTTATCATATAGACTATATAGTTATATTATCATTCAACAGTTGATACATAATATGTATGAGAAATTCTTATACATATTATGAAAAACTTTTCATACATATTTCTTTTAATTTTGTTATTCTTATTTTTAAAAGTAATGAGTAATTTATGAATGAGAAATTTATCAGTATAATTTTTTTTCTATATATGATGTACGAGAAACTATTCATACATACTATGAGAAAGTATATATATATATATATATATATATATATATATATATTAATTTTATTATTCTTAGTTTCAAAAAAAATAAACAAGTTATGAATGAGAAATTTATGGCGCCACAAGAATGTGAATGTCTAGTCACAATTTCTATACGGGAATGAGAAATTTTTATTTTTTCGATCGGTTTAATTTTTTAAATTTTTTGTTTCTTCGTAACAAAACAAATCTAAAAGCTTACTAAAGACAAAAAAAACTCTTCTAAAAATTTTAAAGTGGTTTTTTTCTAAAATAAGTAATAAAATTGTAAAAAAAATTAGTGAGCTTTTAGAAACAAATCTAAGTGTAATTATTTTAGATAAATTAAAAAAAATTCACAAAAGACAAAAAAAATTCTTATAAAAATTTTAAAGTGACTTTTCTCTAAAATAAGTAACAAAATTGAAAAAAAAAATATGAGAAAATTTTTCATATTTTGAATTAATCTTTTAATTTTTGGCAATAAAAAAAATATAAGAACTCAAAATTCAATCCACGTGTCATGCTCAATATTTCAATTCAGGTAGTTATTCTCTTTTTGTCAAAATTTTCGGTAAAAACTTATGCCTCAATTGTAAATTATAGTAGAAATTATGAGTATTTGGTAAATATTTTAATTTATAATTAAAATATAAGAAAAAAAATAGTCATAACTCGTAGCATAAATTATAAGTGAATGAAAAAAATTATAATTTATTATTAAAATTAGTAACAAAAAGCTAAAAACTGACACAAACAACTTTGCCAAAACTCTGTTTTAGATTTGATTATAAGTAATTTGGTGTAATTTCAATATATTAAATATTTTTATAAATTTTATTTTTTTCGAGTATATTGAATTAGCACCGATAATTATAGAATTTAATGGTCTCTGCTAGATCTTCTTTTAATTTTTATTTTGTTTTTTAAAATTTTTTATATATTTGTGTTATTTTTTTGTTTTTCAATTCCTCTCAGCAGTAATAAAAAGAGATAATTAGTTATAAGTTCAATTCTTAGACCTTATACTGTATTTAGTCTAAATTAAATTTTTTAAGCATTAAATTTTTTAAGTTCTTAGGTTAAATGTTTTAAAAAAATTAATAGTTAAGGTCCTCTAATTTAATGTTAGGTAATTTTATGGGCAATACCATTCTTTCTATTCACACATTTTCTTAATTACTCAATACAAACACCATTGAGGGAACATAATATGTAATTGTTCTCTTGATTGTAATGAAGAATCTGACGAGGATAAAACGACCGAGCTGCAGAATGCTCCGACAATCGGAAACCTACAAAACAAGCCTCCCGATCGGTGGCCGGTGGGAGGCCCTCCGAAGCCCAAGTCAGTGAGGCTTGAGAGAGAAAAAAATATATGAGAGATGAGTTCAATGTTCATACATTTGCCTTGAGCAAAGAGGCCTATATATAGAGAGTGGGAGAGTTAGCCTCCATGCCTTATCATCTCACCCTTAAGGAGTGTTTGGATAGATTTAATACACTTATCATTTTTTTGCCACTACAACCATCATTGTATGATTGAAGTGCTTTTAAATGCACATAAATTGAGAGCTTCAAAATACACATTCAAAAAAGATTCGCACAACTATTATTTTAAGAATGCAGCTTCTCTATATTTCCTGTGGGAACTGGACCAATCAGTTCGGTTTATTTTATGTCCAAAATAGATTTATTTTGATTATTTAAATTGTTTATTTTATTATTTTTAATATAAAGTAATTATACAAAATATTAAGTTAAGTAGATATTGTCAAATATCTAAACAAATTATATCTCTAATTCTCATTAGTATTGCTTTCTAAAAGTTTATAAATTATTTCCAATATATCCATTTTCTCGTTTTTTTCCTTGATCTTTCTCTATTCATTCTCTTCTTGATCTTTCTCTATTCATTCTCGCTCTGGTAAATTAGAGCATGGAAGTTGAACACTACATTTCTACTCCCGCCCCACCCAATTATCATTCCTAATTTCACCCATGTCTCCCTTTCATTGTTTCCTTCGTAGGTGCAAAATTATTGAGGATGTTTGGCCAAATTTCTCTTACTAATTTTTAGTTTTTTACTATTAATTTTGGTAATAAATTACATTTTTTCCAAATACTAACACCTTTTACTACAAATTATAACTATTTTTTCTTTTATTTCAATTACAAGCTAACACATTTATTAAATACTCCCAATTTCTACTACAAGTTACAATATAGAAGCTACTAATTTTTAGCAATGTCAAATACTGTCATTATAGGGTCAATTATTAGTTTTAGTTAAACTAATGGAAGAGCAAATGGTCAACCTGGACAAACAAAATGCATTAGATATGTATTTTTCTTCAAGTGTTCACATTGTTAGAGTTTTCAATGAAATCATTCAAATTTTGCTCGAAAAATTAGGACCAAACAAATGGATTATGTTCAGGTTTTATCATCCAACAAGCTGACAATGTTTGAACCAACGTGGACAAATAAATGTATTTCGGTCGAAATCATTCAAAATAACGAATAAGCGCTATTCGAACATATAGGATCATAACGTTTTCAAAAAAAGAAAACATATAGGATCATGCGAGAAAAAAAATAAGAAAATTTTAGGTAAATGTTCAAAAAAATAAGTTTTAACGAGTAAGGTTGATCAACAAAAAATTTAACGTACAAGATCCAATTACGCGATTTCTCCTAAAAATACCCTACAAACAGATAAATTTATTTGTTTGTATATCAACACAGATGATGCAAACAGATAAATTTATCTGTCTATTTATTTATGCCTAACAAATAAATTTGTATATTAGCTTGTCAACACATAATACAAACAGATAAATTTATCTGTATTCTTTATATATGTTTTGAAAAGATACAGATAAATTTATTTATATTCTTTATACGTGCTTTTAATAAAACAGATAAATTGATCTGTGTTCTTTGTACGTGCTTTCAATAAGACAGATAAATTTATCTATATTTTTTACACGTGCGTTTAATAAAAAATAGATAAATTTATCTATATTATTTATACATATTTTGAAAAAAAAAATAAGTAAAAAATAAAAAAAATTTAGGCAAATGTTTAAAAAAATAAGTTTTTACGAGCAAGTTTCATCAACAAAAATTTTAACGTATAAGATCTAATTGCGTGATTTATCATGAAAATACCCTACAAACAGATAAATTTATCTGTTTGCATATCAACACAGATAATGCAAACAGATAAATTTATATGTTATTTATGCCTAACAAATAAATTTGTATGTTTGCTTGTCAACACAGATAATGCAAACAGAAAAATTTATCTGTATTCTTTATATATGTTTTGAAAATGTACAGATAAATTTATTTCTGTTCTTTATACGTATTTTCAATAAGACAGATAAATTGATCTGTGTTCTTTGTACGTGTTTTTAATAAGACAGATAAAGTTATCTGTATTATTTACACGTGCTTTTAATAAAAAATAGATAAATTTATCTATATTCTTTCTACATTTTTGAAAAGGCACATATAAATTTATTTGTTTTAGAGTATTTTTGTTTCAAAAATATTTGCACGTTAAAACTTTTATGAGGATGGAACTTAATCGTTAAAAAATCTTATACTAGATGAAAAATAGTAAACGACCTATTATTTAAACTGTTCATCAATTTTTTGAAAAAACAAACACTATTTCTCATCATTACTTCTAAAAAATACTATACTTTTTCTTAGATAATATTATGCATAATATTAAATACATGATCTTGGATCTAATATATCTCAAGAAGAATCTAAACAAGTATACCTTTTGCAGCCATTGAGATCTAATAAATTGAATAGATGAAACTTTTAGTATAAAATTTTAATTTTTTATTCATCTTTTTTATCTATCTCTGATTTTTCGAAATTATTGTATATTTTACTCATGAAAACTATACATATAAGAGATTATTATTTTATTTTTTATAGAGATGAGAATATGGCTCAAAAGATAACTCTAGAAAGCATATTTATGGCTTTAACCTTATCTTAAAATATTCTTTTCCAAATTAAATTCAATTAAATTATATTGAACCTTATCTCTTATTGGTGAATCGCTTAGTGAAATTTAAATGCAAATAAAACATGTCAAAAACGTTAGGCTAGTGGACCACTATCGAATTTGAGTCCAACATTCTCTCACCTGGCTCATTATGGTGATTGTGATGCAATGTGTATTATATATATATATATATATATATATATATATATACATATAAAATTAAATCTTGACTTGTTGGATTTCTTAAATATTTTGAAACGTGATCATGAATTTAAAAAAAAACGTTCAATAAGTTCACGTTAATCAATAAATATAATATTGTAATTAATTTCGATCACCAATTTAAGTCACAACAATCGTATAATATGTATGCTATATGTGACACCCCGATTTTTGGAGACATTTTATGTTACAAAAAAACTTTGTATACGTAATTATTTTTGAGAAAATTGGTAATTAAATTAATTTTTTATTTAAAAAAATAATACTTACATTGATTCAACTAGAAAATCCAATAAAACTTTAAACATACGTCCAATGGTGTTTCTAAAAATTACATCCCAAGAGTGTCGAAACAACTTAAAAATTATTAAATTCGAGCATCAAACAAACTCTTGTCAACTTCAAGCGGAAGGTTCGGCACTCATGGTTAGCCATGGTTCGTCCCCAAGTGTTGCTTCTTCAAATTCTTATTCATTTGACATAATACGTCATGAGCTGCAAAGCCCAATAAGTACAACCAACACTCTACTATCCCACTCTTATCATACATACTCAAAATAACACAAAATACACATATATGGTGAAAAACAGTTACAATACAAACATGAGTACTTCATAGAAGTTTTCGTATATTTGTTCAAAAAAACTATTTCTTGGTTCTCACTAAGAGAACTCGTCCCTATACCACACTGCCATGTTTTCACAACGGACACTCACATCTACGGTACCATTACGTTCCTATCCACTATACTCCTCACCACTTTGCCCGTCGCATCGACACGCTCCTGGACCATACTACCAATATGCGGCAAAAGATGTGGAGCGATTTACCGTAGATCTCGTTCCTGACCATACTAAATGTATGTGGATTATGACTCATTCGAATCTCTACAAAGCATGGCTCACGACATATTATAGCTCAAGATGTACATGGATTCTCCATCAAACATTGATACCACCACTAATACCCCAACCTGTGTTAAACCCTAGTCCTTAAAAAAATGTTTTATTTGAGGCTCAGCATTGGTTTTTTGTACACTATTATGATCGAAATTAGCATGCGTATAACGTCACTCCTCAATATATCTAAACATGCTATGATAAATAAGACAAACTCATACTTGACAAGTTTAAAACATGAAACAAGTGCAAAACACATAAATCATCACTTATCACTTTAGACTAAAATTCTAAATTAATTTTTTTAAAATTAAATTACTTTAAATACACAAAACACCACTTGTTTATCACGAAATTTGACGGGGTAACAGATATACATGTTAAGAAACTCTTTCTAGAAGAAACCAAAGTTTGAGCAGTTTCTAAGCATTGTATATAAGCTATTGAACATAGACTGTCTAAACACAACTTTATTTGGGAAAAACACCTTTTATGAAAAATCGTCCAACCAAATATCTTCAAATGAATTTTAAATAAAAGATAACTCAACATCTAACTCTGGACATGGAAATTACCCCAAGGGAAGTTTTCTACATTTTTCAAAAATTCGGCCAAGTGGACTATTTTCTGCCAACTTTGGCACAATACCATAAAAGTTTTGTTTGGAAGACTAAATTACATTTTTAGATTCCGTAAAAAGTCACACATGTTAAAATCATTCCAAGGAAGCTCTAGTAAATATATATTTTTATTTATGCACTGTTTGGTTTCTTTGTAAATTCAAATAAAAGAGAAAAGTGACTTTTTCTTCGATTTTGACCAGTAACTTTTGTTTTTTTCTTTCTTCAATTAAACCATAGTTTCATACACTCAAACCGAACACAAAAATAGAAAATCCAAAGAACTAAAATAGGTATATAACATATCCAATAAATCAAAAGAAGAATAACAAAAATGAAAAGGTTCAACGTAACCGAATTTTAACTAGTTTTCTTTATTTTGATTTTTCATTAGTCTTTCATGGTTCTAGATTTTATTTTTACTTCTTTAATCTTATTAGAGATTGTTTGAGAGACGCTAGCAGAGAAGAAAAGTAGAGTAGTAGGAGGTCCTACCTTGGAGAGTCTTGATAAAAATATGAAAGGACTTAACTCTAACATGTGTTCTTCGCTATCTTGTTCTTCCCTCCTCTTTCTTTATCTTCTTCTTCTATTTTTCTTTCTATAATTATCTCAAGAGTGCCAAAACAAACGAAAAATAAGGGGAGGAGGTGGGTCGTTATATAGGTAAGGGAAGGTATATGCATAACTGTATGATTATAGATACATGTATAGGTATATGCATAAGTGCATGCATATGTACATGATTCATGCATAGCTTTCTCTTCGATACATGCATAATTCAAATCATGTGCATGCATAGGTACATGCTTTTTTTTTTTAATTTTTAATTTTTTTGTAAGACTATTACAATTATTATGGTCCTAATGTGCTAACCGAAATACGTGATATTACACTATATCTCCTTTTATGCAACACACCATTGAGAACTATTACTAACCCAACCCATTATAAGGAACACATAAGCTACATACCCTAAAACATCCATTGCTATTTGTCTTATCAAGACTTATTCTATTTATCAATCATTCAATAGAATATGTTCCTGTATAATTGGAATTGGATACAAAATAATAGAAACAAACATCTATTGCGGAAAATAATGTCACAACTTTGGCAAATTTAATCATGCATACCATAGATTGCTTAAAAAGTCTTACTAATACATATTTTGTAAGTTGTTTTTTTTTTTTACAATCCCTTTGTCAACGAGTCAAGAGATATGAGAGTAGTGTCCAAATTCTCAACTGACACTTGTTATTTTTTTGGCTCTTTCTCTAACACCCGGTACTTTACTTCTATGTACTTTGAACCACTTGAATATATACTTTTTGTTT
Source organism: Heliamphora pulchella (assembly GCA_032270985.1). NCBI lineage: Eukaryota > Viridiplantae > Streptophyta > Magnoliopsida > Ericales > Sarraceniaceae > Heliamphora > Heliamphora pulchella. The sequence goes on along the minus strand of JAULJZ010184861.1, from coordinate 21,068 downwards.
TTAAAAAACTATACTGCTATGAAGTTATTACAATATCTTTAGCAAATTGGCAATTGAATAAAAACATCAAGCATAGTAATAAAATTTTGTAACCATAAAGTATGACTTATGACCTCAAAGCATACCACAAACTCAGCTTATATCGTAGATGAAGCAAAAATAGACTGTTTTACACTCATTTATAAGGTTACCCCACCACCTAGCAGAAATACAAACCTGATGTAGATTTTCTACTATTCGGACAATGGACAAAATTTGAATCCAAGGAACCAATCATGTCTAAATGATTTTAATTATGTAAGTACGTATATAGTCTTTTATTATTGAAAATACCTCATTACTTTGTTCACTGTTTTCCAATGTTCAATATCAGGGTTGCTTTGGCACTAACTTAAAATGCCAACTATAAAACTAATTTCTAGCCTAGTATAGGTTTGTGCGTACATCAAACCCCCTGCTATTGATGCATGAGAAAATCTTTTATCTACTTTCTTTGGACATTGAATTTTATTTAACTTATCACTCTTTATAATGGGCACATCACTAGCTCAGCAAAACTTTATATTAAACTCTCCAAAAATCGATCAATGTAACTTTTTCTAAACAATCTTAGTAATCATTGAGATCAATCCCTAAAAATTTCTATACCAACAACATAAGTTGCCACACTATATCGATCATTAGTTTTTGGTGAGGTTTTTCTTACTTTTGTTCAATAAACTAAGGTCAGTACTATCTAGCAAAATATTATCTATATATGGAATCAAATACTCCCACTAAATTTTAGATACATACAATGATTAACAATATTTTTTATTAAATATGAAAGAGATAATGATATCATTAAGCCTATTTTGGTCATATATGACTTTCTTTAATTTAGAAGTTAAATACTCTCTTTTTTAATCGTGAATGCTAAAGGTTGCTTCATATCAATTTTCTAATTCAAGCTATCATTTAGAAAAGTGATTTTTTTCCTCACCCATTTGATGTAGCTCAAAGTCATAATGAGTTACGAGAGCCATATCCAAGTGAGTTCTTCTTGTATACTAGAGAGAACGTGTAATGTTTCGATTTCGTAACAATAAAACTCCGCAATATTTGGACGATAAAGAAACCCAAATTTACAATTTTCCCACATAATCTCATCAAAAGATTAACCAAAACTAAATTTTGTTGAAAAACCAACCAACATATCACATTTTTTTTCACCAAAATCGAAGTAAAAGAGAGCCTTTTAAACTATAAACGAGCCCCCAAATATAGCTATTTAGGTTATAAAAGATGCCCAAAAGATAACCAACAAACCTCTTTTTCAAAATAAATTTTTAAAAGTATGCCACCCAGCGAAGTCCGCTCGAGCGGACTCTCCACCGAAGGCAAAATTTTAAAGGTACTCAAGGGCAAACTGCCCAAAATCCTAACAACTTGTTTAAGTGTTGGAAAACACCAATATTACACATTCACATTATGCCAAACGACGTGTCTTGCACGTCCTCAAGTCCATCATTGAGTATCCGTAAAGGCATAATACTACACATTCACATTATCCCAAGGCTTCTCCTTACAAAGTTGTGCTACATTGACATGACTCCCGACAGGTAAACAACAATCACACTACTGCCTTGTGCTCACTGCTCAGGCACACCCACGAAAGAAAATGTAAGACACTTAATCGAGAACGCCTAACTTGAGACTTCTCACCTAGAGTCACCTATCACTCTCACAACTATACGAATGCCACCAACACTTTGTTGTTCGAGTGCAAGGACGACTACACACAACTTGGATCCAACGGATTTCACCTGCCACCCTAGGCTAATCTATACCACTCTATTGTTCACCCATAATGGTAAGATAACACAACCATACCATCCACACCTATCATGGTTTTTCAAATTCCATGCACTAAGAACTTGTATGGGGGACACTAAAATGACCACGTCATCTCGCAAAAGATCTGATACCACTCACACCGTAACTTCATCCAGGCACATCCCTATACTCATCAAATACAATTCCCGAACACGATCTACCAACCATACAGATAACAATCAAAATCCCAAGCCTTTACTCCCGTAAAATTCTCAAATGACTTATACTTGTAGCACACTAGAACCGTGACCAAAATCATTACACCTGCGACTTCACTGGTAACCCATCGAAACACATCTTTGAGCTTACGCACCCGTAACTCAACTATCGAATCTCAACGAGGAACGCAGCTCAACATCCAGCTAGGGAAAGGACATAAGAGGTACGAAACAGGCTTTCGAACCTACAAAGCATCACGAAGACTGCTAACAACACTCCACAGGGCGAGGGATACCCCCAAAATTATTTATGCCTAAAAACTTTGAAATAGGCTAGGCCAATGATTATTACACTCACATCCATTATGTTATCGTCCATACCCTATTTTTGAGTACACGGCTCAAGATATAACATGACTCGTGGCGTACATAATCCTCAACAAGTCCAGAATCGCATACATAAGAGTATTAGCAGGGAGGTATTATCACCGTCCCATAGCCCAATCATAACAGATGGTCTCTGAGGTGTTTTAAAAACCTTATCACACCTAATCACAAGGTCATTAGCAATACAATTCACTTCCTGGTAGTATTACTCTACAAGAAAAGTCCTATACAACAACCAACTAATCATCCATGCCTCAATAGCGATCAAACAAAACCATGATAACACGAAAATATAACGGGCAACTGACTAAGGCCAACACCAACTCATGTGGTTACCGCAACTTACGAGCAAGTTCCACTTTGGTGCCGGAATTTGGGATTTTTGGATCAAAAATAAAAAAAATCAAGAAATATTTAGAAAATATTTTTACACCTTGAAAACTAAATTTTGAAAAAAATTATTTTTGTTAAAAATAGAATTGCCACTTGATTTTTGAGAAAAATAAAGAAAAACAAAAGTAGATTACTGATCTTTAAAATGTTAGCCAAAGAAAACAAGGGTTCGGGGGCTAAAATACGAACCGGGAAAGGTGTTAGGCACCCCGTTTGTCCAATCATAAAATTGACATCTACTAATTATCATTAGTTCTTAATTAGATTTCTCAAATGCATGCAAATATAGAAGATGGGGGACAATGAGAGAATATCCAAAATCAAATCAAAAAATACATAGCATATGTATATAGAATACTAAAACAAAGCAGGTAAGAAAATAAAATTCTAAGTCCTACGGCATGCAATTTCTAACTAAAGAATACATAGAGTAAATCCGCATGCAATATTACCTAAATTAGTATAATTCAAATAAAAGAACAAAAATATGCTAAAAGTCATTAAATTTAAACTATTCTAAAAATAAACATGAATTTATTAGTAACATCATCAAATAACTAAGATAACCTAAACTATTCTTAACATGATTTTAAATGAAGTAAACAAAGTATACTTTACATTATCATACTAAACAATCTAAAATTACATTAACATGATTAACTGCTATTAGTGAGAAAAGATAAACTAAAATAAAAATGATATATGAGAATCTATATTAAAAGGTTAAAAAAAATAATGAAAGACTAATAACATGATTTTTATGTACTAATATGACAAAAGAAAGCTCAAATATTTAATCAAAAGAAAAATAAACAAAAGAAAAATTTACAAAAGAAAAATTAAACCAAAATTAAAGGGTTTCAAAAGAAAATGCTATTAAACTAATTAGAATTATGACTTAAAGAAAAAGGAAAAGGAATCTAAATATTTATCGGAAGTTTTTTAGGTTTACACAAAAACTGGGCAAAATAAAGAAAAAGTAAAATAAATGCTATAAAAAAGAAACTAAGCTAAAATTAAGAGATTTTGTAAATTTTGATGTTGAACAAAATAAAAGAAAAAAAAATAAAAGAAATGCTTCTAGAAAGAATTTAAACTAATGATAATGTATAAAAATAAATAAAAAAACTATTATGTAATGGCATAGCAACTATTTAATTAAAAAAATATGGATGTAATATTGACAATTATAACCATATAAATGTAAGTGCATTGGTTATAATAACAACAACACCATGAGTTGTAATTTTCAAATACGTTAGTACTACTTTGATGAATTAATGTGTTAGGTGCAAATGTATAATGTGGGTAAAATAAACATGAATTAACTAGTTTAGCTTAATCTAAACATGTTTAGTATAAACACATCAAGATTCATGATCTAATAAAGCAAGATAATTGAATCGACTATGCAAGTGATACTATCAAAGCATGCAGAATAAAAGGTTGAAACCAACCCAGTCACTCCAAGAAAGAAGAAATGGAGATAGAAAGACCAGAGATCCAAACAGAATACCTGGATTGCAAGTGAATCCTCGAGTCGGGAAATGGTGATCGATAATCCAATCCTCAAACAGTGGTCCAATCCAAGTGTAGGTAAGCCAGGGTTTCGGTATTGGTGGTCAGTCTATTGGTACATTGGCAGAGTGTCAGTGTTAGAATTCTTTCATCTTCTGACTCGACAGAGCTCCGATATTAGAATTGCCCTCCTAAATTCGTACTAGAGGTACGGTATTTATAGAGTTCTTCAACGATTTAGGTGATGACACGTTTTGGAACACGTCAAGCCATTTGGAGTTGGCAATCGCCGGGTTTGGAGTGAGCGGTCGCCACAAAAATCAAGTTTCCAAGAAGTTCATATGGCGATCGCCACAATGGAGTTGGTGACTCTATGGTTGCCACTTTGGCTGGGATTTTCAAAAGGTTCTTATGCAGATCGCCACAATCAAAGTTGGTGGTTCCACAGTTCAAAGTTTGCGGTTCAAGGTGATTTTACTGGTTTGAAAGTTTTGATCATTGGGTTCAAATCACTAAGTTTAGATCACTTCTCGAGAATCGTTTCAAGTGCACCATTCCACTTTTTTGTCATCGAATTCACTCGGACCAACTTAAGATTAGGCGGGACCAAATTGGGGTGTTTACACCCACCATGCACAAAAGCGAATAACACTCAACTCATGAGTTACCCCCGCACCAATCAACAACAACCGAGTAGCGCTTCCACAACCCAGACTATTACCCTGACTACACCCTCGCCCTAGCTCTATAGGCACAACTCCTATAGAAAGGGCACCACAACACTTATCCAGGTGAGATTCGATTTATCATTCTAAAATCATTCAACTATATTAACCGTCTCCACATAACATCCTATCAACACGTATTCACATATCGAGGAGAACCCTTAGGAATGACACACCAATTCGGGTAACTCATTTAGATTTTTGTTAGAATAGATGTCGACCAAACGCCGTTATAACTCAAATCCCAAACTAATCGATCGTACACCCTAGGGTAAGACACATCATCCCAAAGATCTAACCTCCATACCTAAGTATCACGTAGCATGCAAATGTCAGGTATTCCCATGATATTTCATGCCAACACACCAATACATGAATGTCTTACATCAATGCAAACTCTCACGCAATAGATCAAGCATTCCCACGGTTTCTAGGTATTCGAACTTATGGCTCTGATACCAATCTCTAATGCCCCGATTTCGTAACAATAAAACCCTACGATATTTGTAAGGTAAAGAAACCCGAATTTACGATTTTTTCACAGAATCTCATCGAAAGATTAACCGAAACTAAATTTTGTTAAAAAACAAACCAACATATCTCATTTTTTCCATCAAAATCGGCCGAAGTAAAAGAGAGTCTTTTAAATTGTAAACGAGCCCCCAAATATAACTATTTAGGTTATAAAAGATGCCCAAAAGATAATCAACAAACCTCTATTTCAAAATAATTTTTTTAAAGTTTGCCACCCAGCGAAGTTTGCTCGAACGGACTCTCCATCGAGGGAAAATTTTTAAAGGTACCCGAGAGCAAATTGTCCAAAATCTTGACAACTTGTTTAAGTGTTGGAAAAACACAAATATTTCTTCTACGTTGAACATAGTTTTCATAATCCAAAATTTTGAAGTTAAAACATGCGATTACTTTGAAATAGCCACCAACTTCGAGAAAACTTGAAAATCAACATTTTATACCATGGTACTCTATACGAAAATGAGGAATTAACTTGATATACAAACCCGACAATCTCACATGTATACAAAATATGAATATACGGCTTTAGAGTCTTACAAAACGGGTTCCACGACCCGAATACATTTCTCACGAATAACAGGATATTTATAATGATAATATACAACTCTAATCAAATAACTCTCGAGGTCACCACGACCGTTCTTCTCATTTGATTACATGCTTCCCTTTATCACTTGAAATGTGTTTACATAACATGAGTCGAGACTCGTAAAAAATAAATTAAAGGTGAACGAATGCATAGCATGCGAGGATAGTTATGTGAAATGCGACACATAGTTTTCTCGAAAATAAACCGGCTTCATATCCAAACCAAATACCATTCACATAACATGTTTTTCATTTATTTTATAAAACCAACTCCGTTTTAGTCTTTCATTTCCTCATCATTACAACCCGTTTTTAATTCTCAATTATCTATACACACGCACACGCACACGAGCGTCTTTCAACTCTTTCCAAATCTAACGAAATTCGTGGTTTAAATTTTTAAGAACCGATGTCGGACGAGTCTATAGATCCATGCATGGCCACTACCGACTGGGTCTAAAGAGGCCCACCAAGTAACAGATGCGTTCTATAACCCGCCACAACCAACAGCTATTCCCAGTTTGCCAGCCGGTGGGCAGCGTACCCAAATATCTATTCCCGATTACTAGTCGGAGGCCAGAGTGCCCAATCTGCGCAGTTTTTTGGTCTTTCACTGAGGAGCTACTCGAGCCCAAATTATGATTCGTGGATCCCAAATCGGTTCATTCATGTTTGCATTTTCAACATTCCACGCGCATGCTAGTCCAACCCAAAAATAGTGCCTCTCGCCAAACCCAACGCAATCAAGCTCATTCACCTTACAATCTTCACGAGTCCAAACCTTAAACCCGGTTTCTCTTGGCAACACCTAACCCACGTATGGAGTTAACAATAATTGTACACATTCTCAATTTCATGAACTTCACATTATTCGGTTTTAATTAGCTTAAAACTCCCAATTTTTATCTTTCGTCATTTACACTTTTCGAGTCAAAGTATTTATGTGAACTCCCCAACCCGACACCCATAGGTTCTGATGTATCGTATAGATTTATAAACATTCGTATATATTTAGGTTAATACAACCCCCAATGGTCTAAAAATTCATCCAATTGCAATGTTGAGACCTGACGACCCGAAAACTCCCAATTTTCATGATTTCAACTCAAAACAAACCCTAACTTTTCAAAATTACGTGTTTATTGTTCTCCAACGAAAATATTAAGACAAATCTACCACAAATAATACAAAAGCTCAAGATCCAACGTTATTTAACTTCAAACTCAACTGTAGGGTTTAAAAAATATAAGTTTTTCATACTTTTAAGTAAAGCCGACGACAGTACAACACATACATACAATGATCAAGATTAGTCTTAGATCCTACCTTTGTGAAACTCTAGCACCAAGCAAACCACCCTAGCAAGCTCTAATTGCAAGAATCTCTAACTAAAAGGGTGAGAAGAAGCCTCCAACGCCAAGCTTGAGACTCCAACGGGTATTCTACCTAGAGGGGAGCAAGGGATCACCACCAAGAGGAGCAAAGGGAGCTCCAAGAACCCTCAAACCCAAACCCTAGCTCTGAACTTCTATTCTAGAGAGAGAAGAAAGAAAAGAATGAGAGAAAAGACCTAGCTCGCGTCTTAAAAAGTTTGCTCGCTAACAGTCCGCTCGAGCGGACTCACTACTGCTCGAGCGGTCCCCATTTACTCGAACTCTCTGCCACTTGTCCGCTCGAGCAGGCTCCTCACCGCTCGAGCGGTCAGCGCTGGGTGAGAACCCTAAACACGGATGTAGCATTGAATCAAAGCACGAGCCAAACATCTCACAACAACGCTCTCACGCACTACCAAGCGTACGGTCACCTTCATCCATCATTAACATGATTAAATTTTAATTCCTTTGTACAATTAAACGCTTTTCTATATATCACCAAACCTCAAAACCCATTCAAATAAATTCTCAAAAAAAAAAGAATCGAATCCCTACACAATGTCTTATTATAGTAATTAATCTCTTATTTTTAAGTGAACCATTGGCCACTAGTATGGCCTTAAGTCGTTCAATATTGCATTTATGTAGCGCTTGATCGTAGAAATTTATTTACACTCTTTTTGCAATTATTAGGTAATTCAATGAGATCTCAAATACCATAGCTGTCCGTTTATTCTTTATCTTCCTATGCCATTAAGGACATTGTTACTTTAGTTGGGGGAGAGTTTAATTCGTATCTCATTTTTATAATGCCTTGTAAAGAGAATGATACTTGATTCTATAATTCAATTAATAAAATTAAAAGTTTAGATGTTCAATCGATATTGATTCAATAATTCAGGCGAGTTTTCTTCGTAATTTGTTGTGCTTTTTAAAAATAAAATTGTTTTAATTCTTACACATTGTTTCATCTATTATGTACAAGTTAATTCATCAATTTATACTATTATATTAAAGGAAGAATATCTACTTGCTGTTCTTTAAGTACGAAGAAGTGGACTTTCTTTTTATTTGAAATGACCTTTAAAAGTTTTTTTTTTTTTTTTACAATTGATTTGATTTAAGATTTTGAGGGCACAATTTGAAAATTAAATCACTTCATTACTCCCATTTTGCTACTTATTCAATTTTTACTTACATTATAAATGCTTTAATTTTTGTCAAGAACCTTATATTCTCTTACTTTTTCTTTCTTATTAAATTTTTTAATTTATATTTTTATTTTAATAAATTTAAAATTGAGCAGATATAGCATGTGACACAAACCAAACCCTAATTTGTACCCTTTTTTTTTTAAATCTTTTTAGCTAAAATTTAAATTTGGTTCAAAATAGATTGTTTGGTAAATTAGCTTTTAAATGAGCTCTTTGAAGTTAGTTGTTTGGGTAAAAAGTTAATTTTATTTATTTATTGTTTAAATTAGATAATTTTATCTTCTTGTATGATAAAAAATAATACTTATATATAATTGATAGTAGTAATAAATAAGTTATAAATAAAAGATATTATTATTTTTTAAAAATAATAAAAATTTAGATAAAATATTTTATAAATTAATTTTTAATTTAATTTTTTTACTTTTTAATTTTTTTACTAGATAATTAATTTTTTTAAGCTTTTAACTAAAATTTCAAAAAGCTATAGAGTGTACTTTGTGCAAATATAAATAACCAAGGTATTATAAGTGGAATTAGCTAACGTGTTCAGAACATTGGAATTGATTGATTGCTTTACCCACGTTGAGACCATCATTACGTTTTCCTTCTTCTTAAAGATCATCTTGAGTAAACTTTGCTCTCAAGAAAACAACATCAATAAATGAAAAATATTTTGTACACTAAGAATTAAATATGAAACTTATACGGAGTCATCCCGTATATTATATTTGTTTAGTGGATTGAACCCCTGTCAATCGCACTCGCCCGTTAGCTAACCTACAAAATGGGCATACGCGTGAACTACCCGGCGGCGTCTCGCCGGACACCACTCTGACCGTTAAATTAGAGAGGATTTTGGAAGATGATCTAAATGTGCGTTCATATGAGTCTCTTGTTACTTACTTGGTAAGGGACTCTCTTTCCCTTTATGTAGTGCATGAGAATGTAGTTTCTCTCTCCTATCTCATGATTATTTTTCCTGCCACACGTTTTCTCGAATCTGCTCTACCACCTGACACCTACTCCGCTACCTGAGAACGATACCTGTCCCTCCACGATCACATCGTCATAAAAGTTATTAGCTCGGCCATTCGTCAGGCCGAGCCCCTATCTATGGCGCCCCCCCTCGAGGTTATAGGGTACTCGGTGCCCCCTCGAGGTTATAGGGTACTCGACGATGGAGGCGCTCGGCCCTCTTGCATTTAATGCCACTCTATCCGCGGTCACATCACATTCAATGCGTTGCCAGGGCATTGATGGGACTTTGGGCCGAACCGTGGGAATCCTTCACCTCTTTCAATAGAGCGGCTCTCTGCAGTCCTTCCTACTGGACTGAAGTCACTTCGCCTAAATGGCCTCTTCCGGGTTTCCCACGTTCAGGTTTGGGCTTTGGCCCATTTCCCGGGTTTGGGCTTCGGCCCATCCCCCTCCAAAACTTATAGAAAAATTGATCTTGGTTATTTATTTGAAAAATGTTGTCAATTTTACTGCAAATAAATGGTCAAAATCTAATTACTGTAGTTAAATTGAAATTGATTATCTGTGTAAATAATATTATTATTAACAAATAGAGCATTTAACAATTTTGTGCTTGTAAGATGACAAATATTGTGTATAAAATTGAAGTTTTTTTTAGTAATGTTACAAATATTATATTATATCTCATGTTTTACTTTATAAATACAAATTTAGTGGGGTTCGCATCAACACTGGTGTAGAGCCCACTAAATTTGTGTTTAAATTTGTATTTATGAAATAAACTATTAAATATAACATGGAGTATATCTAAGGGTTTTTTTTTGGTGCATATGTATCAGCCGCACCACAATATATGCTGTGGAGTCAAATGAATCCATTGGATGAGAGAGAAAAAATTTACTATTTATAATTTTTAAGAAAATTTTATATATCACTACTGTATTTTTTTTTAAAGAAGTTCTAAATGCACACACTTTGTTACTATTTACACCTACCAATATATTGGGATTGACACGAATCTGGGACTAGTGCGTCTTCATCTGGACAGATGCTGGGGTGTCCGTACATTTTTGGGCCAGAAATTTTTTCATCCAAATAGAGGTCCAGTGTTTGAACAGTTTCTAGATAGAGGGTTTTTTGTCTAGATGAAAATTAAGTCCATCCGGATGAGCGACAACAGACTATGCGCGAGTTATAACTCTAAAACGAGGTTACAACTCTAAAACGCTAGAACATTCATATGAAATATAAGTTATCTAAACACTCAGAGAGATTCAAGTTAAAGACTAGAGAGAATATAGAGAGATATATATTGGCTCAGTTTGAGACCATAGAAATATTATGAGGTAGAGAGTGAATCTTGTAATCTGTGTTAAAGAGTATAGTGGATTAATTTTTCTCTACCGTGGAAGTAGGCAGTTAGCCGAACCACTACATCTTACATAGTTAGTTGTTCATATTTCTTTTGTGATTTCTATTGTAGATTGAAGCCTGCATGGGTTACCGTTTAGCTACCCAAACCTATTGATCTTATTTTTTAAAATTTAAGCCTAAAAATCCCAACAATGGTATCAGTGCCGACAGTTGTTGAAGATCTAAAGCCGTGGTGGAAGACCAGAGTTGGTTGTTGGCTTAATCACAAGTTGCAATAAAGATGATGAATATCAAATATGAAGTCAAAAAGTGCAATGGTAAGAATAACTTCTCCCTGTGACAGAGGCGGATAAAAGATCTGTTGATCCAGTAAGAGGTATTGTAGGCGTTACACGAAAAGGCGAAGAAGCAAGAGAACATGACCGATAACGATTGGGATGATCTTGATTGCCAAGTTGCGAGTTCGATTCGGTTGAATCTAGAAGACGAGGTTATTCATAATGTGCTCAATGTAGAGACAGCCCACGAGATCTGGCAGAAGTTGAAAGATCTCTACATGAAGAAGAATCTGGCCAGCAAGTTGTATGTGAAGAAACAATTATATGAACTGTAGATGTGGGAAGGTACAAATCTATTGGAACATTTGAATACGTACAATATGCTCATCACACAGTTATCCAGTTTTAAAGTAAAGGTTGATGATGAGGATAAGGCAATCCTCCTCCTAGCATCGCTTTCAACATCTTATGATCATCTTGTAACTACTTTGATGTACATGAAGGACACTCTAGAGTTAGAAGAGGTCACTGTGATGCTTTTATCACACGAGAAGATGAAGAGGAATAGTGAATCTGATGCAGAAGGTGTGCTGGAGGCTAAGCCTGAGTCAAGTAGGGAAAGGAGCAGATCAGATGAATATGGTTCTAATAGTGGTAGATCTCGGTCCAAGTCACGTGCAAGAAGGGATGTGGAGTGCTTCTATTGCCAAAAACTTGGTCAATGCAAAAGCGAGTGCCAAGAATTGAAGCAGCATCTAGAGGAAAAGAAGAAGGGTAAATCGACTGCAGAAATCGTTAATTTTGCTGAAGAGTCGTCAGCCGATGAATCAGAAGGTGAACAACTTTTAGTTTTCTCAAATTTGAACTTTCTGTCAAAGTTATGGATTTTAGATTCAGGATGCTCATACCATATGTGTCCAGTTAGAGAATATTTTGATTCATACAAATCTTACAACGGGGGTACAGTTCTAATAGGAAACAACTCAGTGTGCTAATCAATTGGAATTAGTACAGTTAAAATTAGGATGTTTGACGGGTTGTAAAGACTTTAGGAAATGTCTGGCATGTTCTAGTGTTAAGGAAAATTTTGTTTCTTTGGGAACATTGGATTCCCTAAGCTATGGGTTCACAAAAAAAAAAATGTAGAGCAATGAAGATCAATAAAGAATCTTCTGTCATTATAAAGGGCCAGAAAGTGGATGGGCTCTATAGATTGGTAGGGGACACAGTGATAAGTGGGGTTACTACTATCACACAGACTGATTACAGCAAGGACGGCACGATACACAAATATTTGGGGCTTGGTCAGGTTGGCAAGTAGAGTATGCTAGAAAGTCAGAAGAAGAGTGCAACAGTCAAGATGGAGTTCAGTTAGAAAAACTCACCCAGAAAAATGGGTGATAGTAGTTTAAGTCAACAGCATCCGGAATAGTTAAGTGGAGAAACTTCGTCTTACAAGAAAGTTACAATAGCACATGAACAGTTCAGGGGCAAATAGCAATATCAGAGAATGTGGAATCTTCACAGAAGACTGAATAGTTGGAGTTTGGAAGATTGTCCAAAGATAAAAGTCTGTTGATTGAAAAAGGGTCAAATTCAAGTCTGGTTTGGATTTGATCCAAGTCTGTTCAAGTTGAAAATTCAGAAGGGTAGAGCACCCATACCTAAGAAAGGGGTCCAGGTCGAGGATCGTTGGCAGTTTTTCAAGATGGCTGAAAGATTTGAGCCAATGTAGAGATTGCTGGGATTGACTTGAATCTGAGACTGGTGCATTTTCGGTCGGACAGACGCTAGGGCATCCGGACGGTTTTGGGTTTGAAAGTTTTTTGTCCGGATGATTTCAGGCTAGAAAATTTTTCATCCGAACGGAAGTTCAGGTGTCCAAACAGTTTCGGGACAGAGGGTTTTCATCTGGATGAAAATTAAGTCTTTCCAAACGGGCAGCAGAGGACTATGCATGAGTTAAGCCAATTTTAGGGCTTCCTTTGAAGCCTATATAAAATGGGTTATAATGCTAAAACCCTAGAACGTTCATATGAAATCAAAGTTGTCTAAATACTCAGAGAGGCTCAAGTTAGATGTTAGAGTGAGTATAGAGAGACATAAATTGGCTTAGTTTGAGGCCATCGAAACATTGTGAGGCAGAGAGTGAATCTTGTAATCTGTGTTAGAGAATATAATGTATTAATTCTTCTCTCTCGTGATGGTAAGCAGTCAGCCGAGCCAGGAACATCTTGCGTATGTGGTTAATCTTGTTTCTTTTGTGGTTTCTATTGTGGATTGAAACTTACGTGGGTTACCATTTGGCTACCCAAACTTGTTAATCTTATTTTTGGAAATTTAAGCCTAAAATTTTCAACACAATATAAGTTTTAATGCATAATGTATAATTGTTCAATGCATTTAAATAGTGTACGAAATTCAAAATGGTGTGGCTTTATCACCTCCCAATGACCCAAATCTCAAATCACATTACTTTTTGTCTTTTCACGGGAACTAAATAGGAGATCAATGGATGAATGATTGTTTACTGACATATATTAAAAAAGATGTATTTGATAGTATTAATAATGAACTTATTATTCAGTACTTTCAAAATATAAAAATTCAGTGTGGCCAATAGTAAAAATTTGTGTTTATATATCTTTTTGGTATAACGATGGTATCAATATATGATATTATTTTTTATTATGATTCGAAAAGTTCAAATTAATTTAAAAATTTATTAAAAATATACAATGAATAGTATTATATATTATAGAATTATTGAATTTGAGTTACTAATGACACCGGTGACAAAAATGTCTAGAGTCCCTAATCTTTGTGTGATAGAATTTCAATCGACCTAATTTGCCATCCAATACAAATTTAAGAACAAATTTCCAGAGTTTTTTTTTTTCCTTCTAAGTGAGATTCTAACATGAAACTTTCAAGAATTATCCATAATGAAAAACTACCGTGTTAAATCCCTTAGCCTATGTTTGGATTAGTTTTTTTGAGAGGTTTATTACTTAAAAGCCTTTTGAAAAGTTTACTTATTTGGTCTCAATTGACTTTTTTCATATATTTTTACATTTATTTGTTTATAAAAAAATCAAAAAGCCTACAAAAAAAGCTAATTCAAACATAGGCTTAATTACCGTATGTTATTTTTGTAATTTTGCTTAATTTAATCACTGAAATGGGGTATGCACTATGTTTTGTATATTGAAGGAAATTTATATATAGGCCTTGTTTGGCAATCGGCATTAAGCGGGATTTTTTTTATCTTTTTGCTTAAAACTCAAAAAGCTAAAAGGTCTCGTTTGGCAACCAGCTAGCTTTTAGTATTTTAGATTTTTTTTCTTTTTACAAAACTTTTAGATATATATTTTTTAAAATATCATAATTTTTATTATATATATTTATTTTTATAAAAATTATATTTTTAAAATCTCCTCGTCAAAATCTATCAAATAAGATCTATAGTAAATATAAAATTATATAAAAATAAAATTTTAGAAATTATAACAACTTTAAGTCAAGTATTTTTGCTTTTTGACTTAAAACCACTTTAAACCAAATTTTTTAGTTTTTAGTTTTTTGTTTAAATTCACCCATACGATTCATCAAATAAACATTTTACTTATTTAGTTTAAAATGACTTCTAAAAAATTTAACTTAAAACCAAATTGACAAACGAGGGCATAATTAGCATTGAGTCTGATATAAAAGGCAAACTAAGTGTCGCTCCATACTTGACAGAGGTCCCAAATTTTTGAAGTAAGATGTGTATGTTAATGTGTTTGGATTTCAAAATTGAACTCTTATTGAGAAAAGACTTAAAAGTTTGAAATGTTGTGTGAGTTCAAATAAAATAAGTCTCATTTGCATTCGATCTCGCTTAAGGTTTTCAAAATGTCCGCTAAAGAGTCATCATGCACGCATACAAAACTCTCATTTGGCTTCAGCCTAAAGTCTAGTTTTTAGTTTTTTTGCTTAAACTAATAAACTCATTAAAAAGTCTTCTATGAAATCTCTCTTCTTCATTTTTCTTCTTTCTACATGGTGGATTAAATTCACTTTTTAGCTAAATAATTTTTTGTTTATTTGACTTAAAAGTCAAAAAAAAAGAAGAAAAGTTTATCTTGTGTTTGGACTAACTTTTTTTTAGACTTTTTAACTTTTTGACTTTTTTTTTTATAAAAAAGTAAATGTAAAAAGATGTAGAAAAAGCCAGCTTAGGCCAAATCAATAAGTTTTTTTAAAAAATTTTAACCAAAAAATTTTTAAAAAAAATTAGACCAAACATAGGCAAACTTCAAGTCAACTTACTAATTAACGAAGTCTATATATGCGTAGTATATTTGGAGCGCATGGGTACTTTGAAGATTGAAACTACTTATTTTATTTCTCTTAGTATATAAATTATTTATGTAAAAAAATAAGTTGATCGAATATCATTAAATGTATAAAAAAACTAATTTTGTCTTACTAATCATTAAAATAGAACCATAGTAGACCCACACGCCACAAAATATATAATGCAGTCCACCTATAAGCTTAACCCTAAATACAAATGTGGACTCTAAATTTTACCCAGTTGGTCTTTAAAGTAAGTTACCTTTTTAATAACTCAAAGATATATATAAAAATAAGCGAAAAAATTGTCATTTAACCCTAACAGGGCCATGGAGATTTTTCTTTTTTTAAACTAACCCGACTGATAATTGTTATATAATATAAAACTTTTAATGTAACAATGTTGACTTTCTATTTTATTCTTTCTACTCCCCAACGTTCTTCTTTGTAAAAAAAGTAAATAAAAAAAGCATTAACTTTTATTTCTTCTCATTTTACTAATCCAATAAAAAAGTAATATAGTTTTTATTTTTGTTATTTTTTACATTTATAAATTAAAAAACTAATAAAATAATATTTTTAATTGAATGCTTTAAAATTAGCTAATTAGCTAATTATTAAATTATTGATATTACTTTTTGTTTCACTCTTAAATTTTTAGAATTGAATATCCATCTATAGAACTTTTGATGTGATATTTGTGTAGATGTCAAAAATCTAACCATTAAAATGAATCAATTTTTGCATTCCGTTTTGTTCTCTCTCCTCTCTCATGTTCTTCTTTGTAAAAAATAAATAAAAAATATTAATATTTATTATATCTCTTTTTACTAATCCAATGTAAAATTAATATAGTATTTTACTTTCGTTATTTTTTCTATTTTTTACATCTATAAATTAAAAAAATAATAAAATTATGTTTTTAATTGAGTGCCTTAAAATTGGCTAATTAGTTAATTATTAAATTATTAATATTACTTTTTATTTCACTCTTTAATTTTTAGAATTGGATATTTATTTATTATACAATATAGAACTTTTAAAGTGCCATTTGTGTAGGTGTAAAAAATTTAATCATTGAAATGAAACAATATTGACTTTCTATTTTGGTCTCTCTCCTCTCATTTTCTTCTCTATAAAAAAAGTAAATAAAAAATATAAATTTTTATTACTTCTCCTTTTATTAATCCAATGAAAAAGTAATTATATAGTTTTTGCTTTTGTTATTTTTTATATTTTTTCACATCTATAGATTAAAAAAAAAGATTTTGGCTTAGGTCCTATTTAGAATACTTATTTTTCAACAAGCCCCAACTAATTATTAATATTCTAATAAGTCCTCTATATTATTTTTATATCAAAGGTACTCTTAATTTATGCTAATCATCACGTCAGCCATCACGCCACCGTCCCACGGGTTGCGCGCGGTGGTGCGTTCGGCAAAAACTCGATGAAATCCTGCATCACCGGCTCTGGAAACTTGTTGAAGATTAGCGGCGTGGACCTCCACAGCATCGACGTCACTTCCGACGGTATGGATCTTGATAGAGAAGAAGAAGAAATGAAATGAAATTAGACATTTTCTACATGTAATGAGACATTTGATGCAGAAATAAGACGTTGTGTAAGAACTCGATTCTAAACTATAGGATTAGCAAAGGTAAACTAAAAAAATCTTAGGTCACAATAAGGTAGAAATCCTAATACGATCAAAAATCAAAAATCCTAAAAACCTAACATCCAAGAGGTAAAATCCTAATGTAAGAAAGAGAATCTCTAAAACCCTAGAAAATATTCAATTATCATAAAATATTAATTTAAAATCATAAAATCTCATAAAGGTAAAATTACCATTATGCCCCTGTGATACAAGAAAATCTTTAAAAAAATTTAAATTTGGACACTTGGACACCCAAATTCAAGATTTAAATTAAAACAAAAAGCAAAAGACAAAATAGCAAGCAAAATGACAAAAATACCCCTCTAGGGCCGGCTATACCTAGAAAATGGTGTCAAAAAGCTATTTTTTGCATTTTATGCTAAAAAATTTAGAAAAGATATACAAATCAAGTATCATTATAACCCAAAAATATTTAAACAAATAATAATGATATTAATATAAAATTTTATGTCTGCAAAAGCAAACAAATTATTATTAAAACTCTTACACATCAAATAAAGCCAAAATGACACATCTTGACAAAAGAACTTAATTTAACTTGTGTGTTCACACGTAATTAATCAAATGATGCCAAATTAATAATACACTGCAAAAATAATAAATTAATCATAAAATTACTAAAATAATTCATTTTTATAGGAAAGAAGACTAAAAACATACATCAAGTTAATTTTTAGAACTTTTTCTTAAACAAGTAGTACCAATACATCACTAAAATACCTAAATAAATACAATTTGAATTTTTGGTGGCCCAAGACCCCCTAGCCGAAATCCCCTCTTCTTTTTCTTATACAAAATGCCTTAAGAAGAACTCCACCTCCCATGCAACCAATAGAAATTAAGAAAAATTTAAATTTTTTTACACTTTAATAATTAATCCCACTACCAAAATTTTCTATAAAAAGAGCACCAAAGCCATCTTCCTCTCCCCTTCATTTTCGGCATAGAGAGGTTGAGAGAGAGAGAGCTTCAAATCTGAAATTCTTTGAGCTAAGTGGTCAAGAGGAGAAGTGTGAAGAAAAAAGAAAAAGGAGCTAGGAGCTAGGAGCTAGGAGCTAGGAGATAATCAGGATTTTGAGATTTGAGAATTTGTTATTTTTAAATCTCCAAATTAAAAATCTCCTAAATATTATCAACTATGGTAAAATTTTATTCATATATGATATTACCTCGTCTTTGAGTTGGCCTGAACACCCAAAAGAAAACTACAAATAGCTGGGGAGCCACCACATTAGCTCCTATGAGGCAATAGAGGGTGAAGCAATGGGCGGGTGTGGAGAGAGGGAAGATCCTTGTACTAGAAAGTTAAGTCATATCCACCTTTCACCATAAATTAACTTTTTTATGGTTAAAAAAAAAAACTCTAAACTCGTTCTTACTCATCTCAAACTCACCTCTCCTCATTCTCAAATTTAAAACCAAAATCAAGAATCAAAACACAAGAATAAAGGCGTAAAAGTTATGATTTTGGGACTGTTTTAGGTGATTAGTATGTTGTGGTGTTTGCATGTTGTTTTCCATGAAAATATTTGTATATTTAGGTTCCAGAGTTTTTGTTTTTAAGTATACATACCATGCATGTAAAAAATTTATGCTCATTCATGACATGCAACATGCTAGGTGGTGAAGTAGTTACTAGTTCTAAGTTTTCTGATTTTCAACTTGTTTGACCTATGTTTGAAAAATCATAAATAATTATAAAAAAATCATCTGAGGTCGTGTTTTATGTCCAAACTTAGATTTTTGTGTTATTTTTCATATAAAATTGGCTTGAACTAAATCGAGCCTATAAAACTTGAAATATGATTTTTCTACAAAATGTTTCATTTTCAAGCCAGCCTCTATTGCAGAGGTAAAAATTCTATTTTAAAGTGAGAACTGACTTTGGTTTCTTCATGAAAGTTGTAATAACATGTTTATCTACTTACCCACAAAAATGAGACCCTTTTTTTGAGATTTGGTCGGCCAAAACCCCTATGCAATTTGCTGTTCATGTACAGTGATTTAAAAAACTTGTTGTCCAACAAAACCTATATTTCTAGTAACCTATCTCAAAAGTGTTCTTCATGAAAAATATTAGGGATATTTTGATCTAAATGCTATCCAAAAATTAGGTCATTTAGTCACTGTTTGACCCCTCAAGTCATTTCTATATTCCATGTTCTTTTTGTTGAAGTTCACCATTTTTTAGTTTTAAAAATATTAACCTAACACATTTTCTTAAATGGCCAATATTTTAAATATTTTCTTAAGAACCCTACTGAGCATCTTTCACAAGAAATTTAGAGGACATGGCGACCTAAAACATATCCAAAAGTCAGCCCAAAAGAATCTGTTTTGATACCTCAAACTTGTTGCCTTCTGAGAGCCTTGTTTGCACCGATTTGCTAAGTATTTTTGTAGTATATTACTTTGTAAAGGCCAAACCATCTAGAAATCATAGGATTTATCATAAGTAACCTTCATGAGACTTGTTGAGAATATCTTAATTTATATTATGACCAAAAACCAGAATCTAAATCAAAGTCTTGATACCCCAATTTGTTGCTGCAAGTTATAAATTAATGGTTGGAAGTTTAGAAGTAAAATTCTAAATGGATTGTGAGCATACTCTTCATGTTTGGATTAATTTGAGTTATGATTAGTATGATTTATTTCATGAAAACCATGACATGATATGATAGTATGATGAGAATTAACTTTTGACATATGGTGGAGATCATGTCAAGAATAGTTGTATCTAATGCTATGTTTAGTTGTACATTATGCTATGCCTAGTTGTACTTTATATTATGAGTAGTTGTACCTTATGCTATGAGTTGTTGTACTATGAGCATTGTCGCATTGCACTTGAGGCATCTTGAAGGTCATCTTTGTACTGTTGATGTATTGTCTTATCATGGTTGGTTGGGGGTGTCTTTAGAGTCAGTCAACCATTGATTCTTAATCTAGGGTATTGGAGACTAACTGTCAAGATCTATTGATTATAAACATGATTCAAGTAAAAAACAAACTGAACGGGCAAACGCCAAAATCGGCTCCAGATCAAAAATTTTTGATGTCAAACGATCAAAAGTAAACCCGGTATATACTCCGAAAGTTAGATTAGAATTAAACTTTACGAAATCTCACAGGATTAATTTCAGTTGCTGCAACAACTTTTAGTTTATAAGCTTTCGCGGTTGTAGACTTCAAGTTGAAGCTCTAAATCCAAACATTCTGCTGTATTCCTGAATGCTAGAACATGTCTGTAGTGTGAGCTACCTTGAATGTGTTTTTCACAACCCTCTCTAGCCACCAAGGGAATACGTGAAAACTCTAGTTGTATATAACGTGTATAACTGGTTAGGGTTGCATAACCGTACATAAATAGGCTACAATAAGGATCTGTGGAGTAAATATGACTTGGGCTCTCAATATAATTATAAAAATCTATCTCATCGCACAAGTAATTTCATAAAACATTAATTATAATTCATTCCACTAAAAAATTATAATTGCATTTCCAGCCGTATTCTCAAAACTGAATATTCGAGCTTATGTTATTAAATGCTTATTTATTCTCCTCACATTAAGATTTTCGATACCCGCCGATTAAATTAAATTATTGACAATTATATTTAATCGGCTTCTTAAAATAAATTTTTT